>WOGN01005403.1:0-13234 GCA_015342105.1 Leptinotarsa texana
TAATTGTTTTTTCGGGGTTTCCAAACCAATTTATATCATATTAGACAATGGAAGTCCGAACTGATGAAATAAACCACGAAACATTGTCAACCACTTTCAAACAAACGTTATAATTCGTTGTTGTCCATTATACAAAATGGACTTTATGTCCAAGTTTTGCATTGAAATTCAACTTTTTTTCACCTGGCGAGCGATTTTTAAGTTTTTCCATGCCGCCTGAGAGGCGTTGAAAACTCGGAAAAATCTTTCAACAACACCAAGACAAAACAACTAAGTTAACATCATCAGGAGATGGTTTTAGCCAAACGCGCGTCGAAAGACAATATATTGTTCTGATGCAATGAAAGTGTTTTCACGTTCCAATTATACCTATCAAGTCGGTAAAATTCATGAGACCTGCTGGGTGTAGGTATTAGGAGGAAACCCTATAATTTAATCTTTTGTCTTAGTGTACTCTGTGGCTATAGCAAAATTTCTATTGGTAGTAATTTGACATTTGATGTGATCTGCAAACTTTTTCTAATCGGTTGTTTCACCTTTTCAAAACTTCTCCTTTTGCTAACAAAAATTAGCTTAATTTAAAAATAGTATTTAACTAAACTATATCCATCTAACAAACAAAGTAACCCAAACAAAAATAGATGCGTGATCACCACGAACATTTCTATCTATTTGGTAAAATGAACAAGCCTTCTTATGCTGGCCAATCAGATTCAACTGTAATCGGCTGGCGGAATTCATTGTTACAGTGTCGGAGTGATCAGTTACGTTTTAACGCCTGTGGTGTTCACATATACGTCATTTTAAAGTTTAAGATTTTAAAAATGTCAAGTACTAATACGGCTGAAGAAAATGCTAATTTGTATCCCTACACTACACTTTAAAAAAAAATCCTACACCCAGTCGCATATTATTGAAAACATTTTTTTCGGTCGTTCCTTAGTGCGACTCTGTACAAGCAGCCTTGTCTGGAAGATAACATGCACTATGCATGATAATGTTTTGGAGCATTCTGTTGCTTAGATGGGCAGAGTATAGTATCTAATTTTATCCTATATAATTTTATTCTGTTTTAAAACATTTTTCATCATCCAGTTATTCTTTCTCACTATATTTTGTTACAATCAGATACGTTGCTCAGAAACGAGAATATTGCTCTGTTATAAGATCCTATCCAGAAAAGAAGCGAGCATATCAAGCAACCTTGTTAATGGTTTTGGTAATCCTGTATCACATCGCGTCTTACGTTCATAAGGTTTGTTTTTGACTATTTTACGTACACTTTAGAAAGAAATTTTGGTCAAATCTGATGTTGCTTGTAATAGTTATTTTCCCTCGAAATCAAACTTGAGATATAGATTCTTATATACATTGAAACATACTCTCTGTGGTTCAATATTCAAATGCATCCGAATCTTATTCACTGGTATCTCTTTTTCGCATTGTTCACCATTGCTATTGAAATAACCGCACTGGAAAAAGTCTGCGTTGTTATCACACTCGTTATAACTATTAGTACTTGTCCAAGAACGCCATATTTTACACAGATAACAAAAATTTTAAGTAATTATAACTGCACTAATATTGAATTTCAATTTCCTGAACTGAACCCGACGGCGATAACCATCCCAGCATTCCCGATTTCTATTGGTCACTGTAACATGACTTCAATTTTAATTTTATGACTCTTCAGCCAATCATAAAAATCGGTTAGTAAAAATTATCCGCCAATTCTTCAGTTCACGTGGACTAGTTCGCTGCTTATTCACTTCTATGTATTGGTTTTTTTGGCCTTGAGAGTTCCGCCAACTTTAAGAGTGCACAATATCGTTTACTTCTACTATACCTTCGATTTCGATGTGGATTATCAATAGTTGGACGATTCTTTAATACGCTTTTGGTTTGAGTAAAAAGTTTATTGACGGAGGCAATACGATTTCGTTGCGGGTATCTTCTGTTGAATTCTTGAGCAACTTATCTGCTACTTCGAGCACAATTATCAATTTTTTGTCGTGAATGGACATTTTGTTACTGTTTTTGAAGATTTTCCATTCAAAATTAGGCAAATTCGTAACCAATCATATTCAAAAAAAGGAAATTAAAAATTCCTCAAAATTGGAGACAAGCTAGTAAAGGAGACACTTCTCATTTGTTAAAATAAAATTTTTCAATTTTAGTTATTTCAATACGTGTATTTCATTAATTTTGAGTATTTTATCATTTCTATAGATTCTTATTCGGAACCATTAATTAAAAATCCGACTTGAATATGAAAATTACAAAAAAAATAATTTCGAATTTTTGGGTTGAAATTCCGTATGTAGGGTGAAAATCGATTTCTAAGCGAATTTATTTTTCAAATAACTTATTTCGTTATGCCCAACGTGGAGCAAAATATCAAGAATTTGCCATTTTCGTTGGATCACAGTAGGCTGGGTTTAAGGCCTCTCGCTCACTAGCAGCGGAAAGCTGCGATCAGTGAAGCAACGAATTCGTGCGAACGCCGTTCGTACGAAATCGTGCGAACGCCGTTCGTACGAAATCGTGCGATGCACATGGTCCAGATCCAACGATTAGGGACATATAGGATTGCTTACTTACATATATCGCCACGTTAAACAAGCGCTGAGCAGATGTGACGTAACACAGGTGACACTTTTAGTAGCTGCCATAACATTTTTTGAGGATTAGTTTCAAACAGTATTATATTGTTTTTGTATATTTTGATTAAATTTTTATTTAACTATACCAATCAGGTTTCTGAAACATTAAGTCGCATTTTTTGTGCTTTTGGGCATTTTTTAAACTGGTGTAACGCGTAGGCGCCATATAAGACTATGTTATTTTCTTCCGTTTTGAGGTTTGTTTTTCGCCATTGTGGAACTTTTTTTGTTTTTTGAAAGTTTTTAAATTAAATTAAGGTAAAAATTGGAAATATTCACATTTTTGTGAGTAATAGCAATACTTGTCTAACCATTAAATAACTTTGTAATTTATAGGTAAAATGTCTGGTCGTATTTGTGCAGTGACAACTTGCAAAAGCAAGTTGACCCTGCACAAATACGACACGGCACAAATACAAAGAAAAGTAGTGTTACTGATGTAATATTTCACACTCTTCCTATTGCAAAAAGAATTGATTCGTCGTTGCAAAAGAGAGGATAAATTCACTCTCAAAAATGGATTTATTTTTTCTGAACTTTTTTCAGAAAATGATTATGAACGAGTCCTTGAAAATGAATTGTTAGGTAAAAACTTATTCTATTCATTTACTGCTTAAAATAAATATGTTTTTTTTATAGGTTTGCCTTTGTGTCGTTAATTAAAAAAAAAAAGCAAAAAGATAGAAGATTTTCCTTTAAATATTATTTTAGAATTTTGCAGACTGAGAACAATTGTCAGAATGAAATATAATAACTTAAAGGCTAACGAAAATAGGTCGCTTAAAAAAAATTTAAACAATTTTCATAATAGAAAAAAAAATCGAAAATTAAATAAATTAATACATTAGTCCTTTAAGTTTATTTTTCTATATTCATGCAAAAAATAATTCAAATATATTTAGTGGATAAAGTAATTTTAATGTAGTATTATAATATATTAAATTGTAGATTTGTCAGAATCATCATTTATGGAACAAAGTTTAAGTTAAATTATTTTATCTAAATTTCTCATTTTTTTAATAAAAAGTAAAAACCGTATCATGCATTTTCCGTCAGATAAATAAAAAAAGTTATTACAACTATAAACAATTTATTACTTATGTATATTTTTGATTATCAAGCGTTTATTATAAAAGATGGAACAAAGTTATAAAACATGTTTAAGATAATATTATCTAAAACAAAGTTCATTACAAAATTTTTGTGGGAGTTACAGTTTTCACGAAAATAATAAAAAACTTATGAAATCTTTTACTTTTAAAAAGAACAAAATAGCTCGCCCTATCATCCACAAAAGAAAATTTTTTACTTAGGATTAATCCATTTATATTAAGAATTCAATCCTATATAAAAATAATATTTTAATAAGGGATTCACCTTAAATTTGTTTATTTTAATTTAAAAGTGCAGTTGGTCCAGATCGTCCTTTGCCTCGTCCGGATTCGTAATAGGCGATTCATCGTGTTATCAGGCACAGGCGATATCGACGAAAGCGGGGAATGCGGGTGAATCCCATTTACATAAAAAAGGAGTTCTGTGAATTTTCTGATTTGAGGCATGATCTACAAATCGACGATGACCACCACTTTTCATATTTTCGAATAAAAAGAGACACATTTCAATACATTATTGTAACTATTTTCGCACTAGATCGTAATCAGATCCTAGCAGAACTGGATCGGTTTGCAATTAGCACCTATATACGCAGCCCCCTACTGATCCATGTGTTTGGATCGTTCGTGGGTTATCGTGCGAATTCTAACGAATTAATTTCGCAACTTATAGCAGCTTTCTACTTCCAGTGGACGAGAGGCTCAAGGCCCCTAAGGCTGTAACTCGGGATATGTATTGCGAAAAGTGAGCCCATGAAGGTCAACGCCTGTACCAACAATCAAATCTCTGCTTTCAAAAATTACTAACATACAGGGGTGTCATTGAATTCAAAAATTCATGCTGAAATAATCAACTATTAATACAGATAAAACAAACAGAATACAAAAAATCTAAATCATATTGAATATATATTTATTCACATATTGAACAATACGAGTAGTAATATTTTGTGGGAAAAATCACATTTTCTATCGGCCGTTTTAGGGTTTTCACCTTCCACAATTCTAGAAAGAAACTCAGACTTCGAAGTGGTTTTTACCCCAATTGTACATTTTTCTATCAAAAAATGAGAAATAAAGACTTGAACTTATATGAAAAAAAGGAGTTTTGTTTGTAATGGAGAAACTCGAAAAGTAATCGAGACAAATTTAAAAAATTATTTCACTTATAAAAACTATATTATCAGCGAGTAATATTGTATTTTATTTTGAAAAGATTGGATATATCTACAAAAATTGCAATATGTAACCCAAGCGTATATGCCTATAAAATTAAATTATTTTGTATGCAAACAGGTGAGAGCCGTTAGTAATAAATATGATAAAAAAAAAATACGTATTTTTCCTTTTCTATGTAAAAAAAAGAAGCGAAGTAAATTCGTGCGTCAAACTAATTTCAATATCTTAACGCTTGTAACACATTTTCCACTGCGATGAAACAGCAAAATGAATAATTTATTTTCCGTGTTTTTCTAGGAAAATTACTTGTCAATTTCTCGTTAAAACCACAGATTCGGTGCCCATCGAAAATGTAGAGCGACGTGATTCATTTCTCATAAAAGCGGATATTTGTTGTAAACAATTTGTTGGCATTATTTATTGCGACATGTAAATATTTGTAATATTTCGACATTGACATAGAAAACGTCAATAATATGTTTGTGACATGAGGGCAGGGGTCGATTGCTTCGAAAAAAATGCAGAAATGCAATATAATTAGCGTCAATTTGATAACGCATGCTGCGTTATCAGTGACATGTTTGATAAAGAGATAAACCGTGTCGTCCATTGAAGGTCAATAGACCAACGATTCGTGAACATATTCTTCAAAAATTTGAATTTGGTATAGACAGTGTCCCAACAATAACCAAGATAATCGAAGCTTAAGTCAAGATACTGAAAAATCTGTGACGGGTTGATACTATTCAGAAGCTTTTTTAAGGACAGATTTTTGGAAGTGTTAGCCGTCATTCGTTTTGTATGGGTTTTTCAACGTTTCGCCGAACGAGTGGTTGTAATCTTCTAGACTATACAACTAGTTTTCCTCAACATGAGATTTTGCGGAATTGAAAACTCCACATCCTTGATATCATCCTACTATAAAATGATATAATAATCGAAAAGACAAGTTAACTCTACATTCAGAGGAAACAGTTTCGAAAATAATTTTTAACTATCGCGGTTCTATCACCTGCGACAAGTAGAAAGCGTACTCCTAAATTAGAAATACAATTTTAAAGGACTTTGAAGGAGTCAAGAACACTACTGAGAGCAACCCCTATTACTATGAATGACCCCCAAATATTCTAAGGGGTGGAAGTTGCAGATGAAATATTCAGCCAACTTTCTAACTTGTTAATAAAATTGTGTTCAAAATATATTTTTGGTGAAAAAAAAAATAAAAACTAATTATTTTTGGTGTCACTCAGAATCAGAAAAAGTTTTTGATCGAATCATATTTCGATACTGAAAATACTTTCAAAATATTTACTTGATAGAACATATCTTGTTCAGTTGAGTTTTTATGACAACATTTTTGGAATAACATCCAAACGACTCGATATTTTTCCATACAATTGTACTTTTCTGATGGAATCTGAATATAATAATAATAATAATGTTTGCATAATTAAATAAAATCTTACAAAACAATGTAACACATGTAAAAAACAAATAAACAGAAAAATAACAGAATCAGTTCAAATTGCTTATACGTGATATGATTACACACCCAGGTAAAGGCATATTTGGGTTTTTTGATAAGTTACATGTAGAATAAATTCCACACTTCGGTAAATGACATAATCAGAAGGTACCCTTTTTCTTTTCTTTCAAATACTCAGAATTTATCATATTAATAGTTTGTTTCCCTCCAAACCAAACTTGAGGTGTAGATTCTTATATACATTGAAACATACTCTCTGTGTTTCAATATTCAAATGCATCCGAATCTTATTCACTGGTATCTCTTTTTCGCATTGTTCACCATTGCTATTGTAATCACTACACTGGAGAAAGTCTGCGTTGTTATCACACTCGTTATTACTATTAGTACTTGTCCAAGGACGCCTCATTTTAAACAGATAGCAAAAATTTTAAGTAATTATATCGAATTTCAACACTGAAATCACGGTCAGTTCCTGAACTGAACATTAATGACACGACGGCGATAACCATGGCCGCATTCCCCGGTTCCTATTAGTCACCGTAACATGACTTTAAATTTAATTTTATGACTCTTCAGTCAATCATAAAACTTTGTTAGTAAAAATTATCCAATACGAACCGCCAATTCTACAGTCCTCGTGGACTAGTTCGCAGCCAGTTCATCTATGTATTGGGTTTTTTCCTTTGAGAGTACCGCCAACTTTTAGTGTGCACAATATCGTTCGACTATACCTCATCATTTATGGTTTCAAAGATAAAAGTTTTTCGGACGAGATACTTTATTTGAGCGTTTTATCTGTCATCTTCAAAATAATTATACGATTTCGTATAAGAGTCCTAAATCCCATTGAAAATTTCAGAAAAATCAATAGATTTGCAAAGTTTTTCCTTCCGGGTGCCATGTCGTTTGTTGAAAATGTTAAAAACATCCTCAAAATTTCAAATCCGCTCTCCAAGCTAGCTCAGCCTGATGGAGAAACTTATCTAAAAGTTAGTCAATTTATATTTTGATTCTTTCTACGCGAGCTTTGTATATTGTGTCTTGATCATTTGCAACTTCGCCATTTCCTGGCCTACTTCACGTATTCAATATCAGTAATTTTCATAAAAAATGCGCGCATTTTTCATGCACCATTGGCAATGAATAATATTAAGATTAGAATTCGTTGAAAGTTCGCTTCATTAAACAAAAACGACCTATTGAAGACATATATTCAGGAACTGTTCATGCATCTTTCATATTGAAGTTGATTTTTTCAATAAAAACCCAACGGATTTTTGCTTATTTATTGATTCGAGATTTGGGCGAACTAGGATTTGACGGTCTCTAGTTTCTTTAACAGTCGTAATCTCGGATGTAATATGAATAACTTAGTTAGGTTTCTATTGATTTTTCTAGCCATCATTTCCCTGATATATGACCTATTTTCTAGTGAATTATCTATGTTTGAATTTTAAAATACAAAAATTGGTTCTTGAACAATTGGAAAAATTATACTATTCCTAAATTTGCACACCCGCTGAAAACTCCAAAACTATACACACAGACAAGTATCTATTGGTATTTTTTAAGGACGAAACACAATCACTACAGGAAAATCCTTAAGGTGCTCTAAGAGCTGAGATTAAATTCATTTGGAAAAACGTTCTCAGGATGTTTATTCCACATAAATGTAGTTGTTCAAATGAAAGAATTCTTAAACAGTGAAGTTCGAGGTGTTCTGATTTGAACCTCAAAACGATGAGCAGCCATAGTCCGTCGCGTATTTCTAATATATACCGCTCTTGGTGGAATCAAATATGCCAAGATACTTGAACACTTCCCGTGAAAGTATCTATAGAAGAGAGACACATTTTCAACCTTTCTTCGATGTTCCAGACTATCAAGGTTGCAAGTGATGTTCGCGTCTCCAATCAGGAGGATGGTTCTTTTCCGGATCTGAATCCAGCAGCTTCAGGGTATGCTTAGGGGCAGAGCTCCAAACATGAGAACAATACCCCAAAGAAGATCTGATCTGATCTTTATAAAGCATCAAAAGTTGCCAAGGTGTGTACAGTTTTCTGGCTCAGAACAGCGTTCCAAGCTTTTGATAAATGGCCTTTGCAATTCCTGCAATATAATTGTGGCAAGACATAGTGTTGTCCATTTTAACCCCCAACAAACTTATCGAAGCAGCAAACGGAATTGTCTGTCCTGACATTAATCTTTTTGGGAAAAAACAAACGATGCCTGGGTTTTTGTGGCATTGAATTGAACCTGGTTAGTTTCACCCCAATCATCATTAAGATGAGACAAGTGTGAAGGAGCCCAGAGGTTCTTCAGCAACAGGGGATGTCGGATCTCTTGTATCTGAGGGTCGATCTACGTTGAAGCACAACGAAGAGAAATGAAGGTACTCCAACTCTCTGACCACGAGAATTGTCGCCTGGGACATTCTGCACTCTTAGAGGGCAACAATGTCTTTGCGATTGAAGAGACACATATGTTTGATGAAAGTCTGAAATACTTGCTAATACTCTATAGGTAGGCGATAGAAATTCAGAAACCGAAAGGAAGAGACAATTAATATCAATAACGTCTGGCTACCTGCACTTAATTGCATAGCTGTTCTTCTGGAACTGATCTCCAACCTCTCTTTCGAAGCCTTTCTCCAATCATCTCACGAAGAGGTAATTCCGAAAATGGGACTAATTTTGTAGGCGCCCAGAAAGATTTAGGTCTGCACACACATCAACAATACTAAAACATTTTCCTCTGAAGAATGTATCATTTGGCAATTTATACCGCCCTATTCGCCTCATTTTGGGGGACTCTGGGAGGCCGGAGTCAAAAGTCCAAAACATCACCTCAAAAGAGTTTTATCCAAAACACCGCTTGTTTATGAAGAGTTATCCACTTTATTATGTCAGGTGGAGGCAATTTTAAACTCCCGTCCATTATCTCCCCCAAGTTCTGACCCAAATGACCTTACTCCTCTTACCCCTGCTCACTTCATAATCGGCAAGCCCTCAGTAGATGCTCCTGATGACGATTTTACGGACATTAAGGTCAAAAGGCTGAACCGTCTACAATTGGTTCAGCAGATGTCGCAGCATTTTTGAAAAAGATGGCAGATCGAATATATCTCCGAATTGCAGCTCCGTCGCCAATGGCGAGAAACCCAAGGCAGACTTCTTGAAAATGCCTTAGTTTTGCTCAAGGACGATCAGACCCTACCTACCCAATGGCAGCTAGGACGAATCCTCCATTTACATCCAGGGCCTGATGGAGTTTGTAGAGCTGCTACCATAAGGACTTTCACCGGAATCATCAAGCGAGGTTTCCAGAAAATCTGCCTTCTGCCTCTAGAAGTTTGAAAGAGGGTCCTTTCAAGGTGAGGAGTATGTTCCCACCACGCCTACAGTCTGCGCCGGTACGAATCTACTCCCCGGTATTCTCGGGCCGTGTCTGGAGCGAGAAGAAAAGTTTCACTAGTCTATCAGTTACCATCACACTTGAGTGTCGAACTATAAGGACCATCGGTCAAAGGCATTCAACTCATTCGATATCAATATATCTATTAATAGTATTTTATTGTAAATAAATCTGTTAAATTCAGTGCTCAATATATACAGTCCACCTTTACCACTCATACAACACAACAAAGGTAAACATGTTGATTAATTAGTTTATTTGATTGGTATAATCAACAAGAATTAATCAACTTGACCAAGCTGTACATCACTTCTTTCAGTGTATCACTAAGTTTTCCACAATGGTGAATTATTCACTGATTCTCTTTACTAAACCTTTTTTGTTGCCAATCATTGTTGGGGCCCCGTCAGTTCAAAGCGACACCATTTTATCTTAACTAATGTGAGATTTGGTAATACATTTTTCAATGACCTTGAATAAATCTCCTCGAGTGTAACCTTTCAACGGCAATATTTCTAGCAACTCTTCCCTAAAAATCTGACACTCAATATCAAGAAATTTTACGAAAATAAATATTTGTTCATCATCAACAATGTCACATGATTCATCGAGTGCTATGGCGTAGCAAGGTGCCTTTTACAGAAGTTCAAGTTTTAATATCATCAGCAAAAATCTCCGTTTTTCATGTATTACTTTCCTTCACCATCTCAGAATCTGAAAATGGTTTCTGAGGTTTCTTAAGCGTCCAGCACACACGTAGGGCTGCTTCTGTGGATTTTTCTTTTCTGGTAATTTTCTGCTTTTTTTTTTTGAGAACTGAGATTGAAGTTTTTCTTTATGAGCCTTACTGCCAAGAGGAAGGTTTTTGTGAAATTGCTGATGAGTTGTTTCGTAGTGTCGCTTTAAATTACCACTCTTAACAATAGCGACAGTTTTATTGTATATAAGGCACACTGGAACCGCTTGAGGGCTATTAGCCAGCGTAAAGCAATATTGTTCAGTCCTTTCTGTCAGAAACCTACCATTTTCACTGTCCACTACACGTTTTTTAGAATCCATATTAGCATATGTACAAAAATATTATGAAAACGCGAAAAATCACAAAACATATGAATGGTTGCTCTGCCGTTTGCGCTACGACTAACAATACGTTTCCTCCCTCCACACGCCCGCACCCCCCATTTTGATATTCGCTCGCGCTTGTTTCTACAAAACAAAATAGTGGCAAGCGCGCACAAACACATATACACAGGGTAGATAGGAAACTAATAAAACCATATCAGTTGTAGGTACTTGTAAAACAGATTGACTAGGCAATTTGAAATGAAATAAGTACATATTTAGTTGAGTTCTATGTGGCTTAAAAATATTACTTCAATTAATAAAGGTATAGCATACCTTATTTGTGTATTAATTTTTATACTTGCTATATAACACATTACAATATTTGGCGGTCCAATGTTCGACTTTTCCCGGTCCGCAAACGGACCGCGGTTCGCCTATTGCCGACCGTTGCTATTAGAGCCTTTGATGATTTCTCCCATATCTGTAGACGAAACCCTAGGCATAAAAACCTGCAGACACTGACCAGCAAACCTAGAAAACATTGATATTAATTCACTTTTTTGCGTTAGTGTTAAAATTCAATGCCCGTCTGTTCGTCTATCGTACTTAGGAATTTTCCCTTAATGATTAGATATTCCTGTTTATTCATTTTATTGAAGGTGAGTTTATTTTCTTGTAGTTGACAACGCACGACCGTGGTATTCCAGTTAAATTGCCATCACTCTGGAATTCCCGAACAGTTCATGTTCTGGGAAGTTCTTGAATGTTGTGGAATACTCTCGATTATTGTTCAATGTTCTCGAAAGTTCTGGACACTTCTAAAAATTTTTGATGGATGAAACTTCAAACCCATATTTCTTCAAAAGACCGTATTTTAAGGAGACACTCAAAATGGAAATCATCTTCATGGATGTGGATTAAAGGACTACCACACGATAAAACTCCTTTGATCGCACCTTTCCAAAGTTGAAATATGATGAAATTGTTTTTCTGTCACTATGTATATTTGAATAAGTTCTATATCTGTGAACTCAGAATGTTCTTCTATTTGTTTTATTTGACATCACTTGCTAGAATAGCAAATACAAAAAAAAATCGGTTCCCCGCTTTTTTGGTTATTTAATTATTTTGTTTGTTGTATCATATTATGACGATTGACACCAACCTCCTTCATCCAGATCTACCCAGTAGTTTAGGCGCTATGCTAAAACATACGAAATTACAAACATACCTACATAGTACATACAGTGTTTTTTTTAATGTCCCCTCCTTTCATTTTTTTAACGGGTCAACTCAAAAATTTGAAATTTGGGATAATGAAATTAATGCATGAATACTTTATTTTGAAGTGAAATTGACAGATGAAACTTTCAAAATGGCAACTTGGCGCCATCTGTGAAAAAAATTTAAATGGAAAGGGGGTCTCGGGACACATCTTTTTCAACCTCCTGACAAATGCTTCACAACCCCAGAATATAATGTCAAAATCTTCAACTACTACAAAATGGCGCAACTTTCAATAATTGCCGGAATACATTGACATTTAACTATATACTATGAGGTAATAAGCTTGAGGTCAGTTCAAAAGATGCTTGAAATAGTTGCCTTGAACTTCTTGACATATAAACAGCCTATCCGATATTCTACGACGAATATTTTCGAAAACAGTAACGTCAGTATCTCTAAAAATATTTATTATTCTCTGCCGTATCTCCAATTTTGAAGCAGGTTCAGTTTTGTACACCTTTTGCTTCAAATAGCCCCATAAAAAAAGTCCAAAGGTGTCAAATCTGGTGAGCGGCCTGTCCATTCTGTAGGTCCTAGACGGCCAATCCAACGACCGGGAAAAGTGGTATCCAAATAGTTTCTTACTTGTCTGGAGTAATGTGGTGGTGCTCCATCTTTTTGGAATACAAGATCCATATCGAATTCATTAGGATTCGTTTCGACGATTTCAATGATGAGAGGATCAACAGTAGTTTCCAGCATATTCAAATAGAGTTCCCTTGTTAAATTTTGATCCGTAGAGGTCCTACAGTATGGTTTCCCAATATTCCAGCCCAAATGTTAACTTTTCTGGATATTGGGTATGTGTTTCCCAGAAAACGTGAGGGTTGGTGTCACTCCGATAATGGCAATTTT
This sequence comes from Leptinotarsa texana, assembly GCA_015342105.1. Classification (NCBI taxonomy): domain Eukaryota; kingdom Metazoa; phylum Arthropoda; class Insecta; order Coleoptera; family Chrysomelidae; genus Leptinotarsa; species Leptinotarsa texana. The sequence continues at coordinate 13,065 of WOGN01005403.1, forward strand.
GTCGATGAACATTGTCGTTTAAAAAAAAAGTACATTAGTCACTAAAACAAATATTGTGGAGATAGGTGGGATGCCCTGCAATGGTTTCCGTCACGATTTCGCAGAATTCTGTTCTTCTATCAGGGTCAGTTAATTGGTGTCCAATTTTAATTTTGTATGGATGATACCTA
>WOGN01005404.1:1015-13233 GCA_015342105.1 Leptinotarsa texana
ACAGAACTGGCCCGCTCGATCCCTAGATCTCAATCTCCTCGATTTCTCTATTTGGGGCCATTTACAGCATTTGGTTTATCGTACTTAAGAAACCGCATCATCGATGCATGCAGGGCAATCAGAGAGACTCCAGGAATATTTGAGCGAATACGTGGCACAATGCGCCGACGTCTAGATGCATGCGTAATGTCTGAAAGTAGACATATTGAACATTTACTATGATTTCTACATGTTGTGTGTTTTGTTATTGATAAATTAGTTTTGTTTATTACTTTTTAATCGTTTAATGCAGGTAGTAACTACAAAATAACAATAAATCTAGTTCGCATTTATGACGATGTATCTCTGTAGTTGTTCGTTAAATAATTTTTTGCTGCGAACTGGTTTATTTTGGGCAAGACAAAAAGTTACATTGGAAATAAATTTCAGGGGTTGTAAGACCCATGGTCTTACAACCATAGGGTAAACCAAATAAATTACTGGTTGTCTTTTTGCTAGTATAAAACGTCAGGTTAATTTCAATATTGTAAATTTTTCAGTGCTTGTGAAAAAACTGTTATACAAATTTTATGTACCCCCTTTAAGGGGCTGTATCTCAACAAGGGATGTTCCAATGAGGTTTCTTTATATAAAAGATCCTATCTTTTTTCGATGGGGAATCACCTCCTTGAAAGTTTTACACTTATTCAGTTACACCCTGTATATTAGATACTTGTGATGCATTGTTTGGAACCTTTAGTGTAATGAATATTACTGGACTTTTATCCCAACACCGAACTGTTATTTTTATCATCTCAACACGGATTTTAGTCACCAAGTGATTATCTTCAAGAGAAATATTGAACAGTTCAATCTTTCTCTTGGAGATGATCACTTGGTGATTGAAACACGCGTCGAGGTGTTAAAATTGAAGGTTTGGTGTTGGGATGGAACTCAAGTGATATTGGATATACTTACTTGAACAATCGTGGCTGCTGGCCCACTTCTTCTTATCATCCGAAGAGAGCTGCTGGGCGTTGTGCTTCCTGATGGACCTCCCCCACCCGGCCGTGATGGTGCCCAGTCTCGTGATGGCTCTCTTCACCATGGGTGAACTGGGCACGCTCTTCGGGCGCGGTGTCTCCGGGTCAGGCACTTGCAGAAAATTGCTGCTCTTCAGCCGCAACTGCTGCGGACTGAGCAGCGAGGGAACCGGTCGAGCCAGAATTTCTGCGACGGGGACCTGGGGAGAACCGAAGCCCGTCTGGATGCCGTAGAGCATTTCCTGGAAGACTCTGCTGCGGACCTACGAAATACAATTCCAAGTTAATAGGCAGATGAGAGACATTACTTTATTTGCTGGAAGAATTGTGAACAGAATGAATTACACATAATCAATGTCATGATCGGATACCAGAACACAAAAAAAAAATAAAACAGAAACTTGAAAATATAATTATCAGTTCTTCATTATTGGCGCTGATTTCACCACTCTTTTCACTCACTAGGGATTTTGGTGAATTTGGTGATACTCTTGAATGTAATGTCTATTATTGGAGGCTCTACTGTGATTCAAAACTGCATAAAGATAATAACAGGTGGTCATATTGCTACCTGCATAATTACTAATCTCCAAACCTTCCTGTAGAAAATAGATGGTGACATGTGATTCATCTCAAAAACTCTCTGTAGCAAAAAATTGTTTTCAATTTTATTTCTAAAATTTGTGGAGGTATCGATTGAAGGTCGTCAATAATTATCCGCAGAATGTACACTTCAAAGTAGATTGTAACTATACAATGAAATTGGATACAATCTTGGAGTTGTCCATCCTTAGATATCTTCATCAGGGCTTTCATGATTCTTCCTCGTGTGCACCTTTCAAAAGTTATCTGAGCATTTTGCTGCATATAACTCTTAAAATAGGTGGCAGATTTTTGAATTTGATTTTCCAAAGAAATTGTGTTCATCATCTGTCTACAAACCATATTTTCTCCTGTACTTCTTCTGCTAGTGTTTTGGTTAGAGCTCCTTCATACTAGAAATATTACTTTAAAAATCTTTGATGTACACATCATTTTTGAAATACTTCAGGACCCGTCTTGTGTTTAATAAATATTGTATTGTACTATTTCTGAAACACCGTTACCGATATTTTTCAAACCATTGAGCTCATTGTTGAGACTATTTTTGTTCCGTTCACCGCTCCTGCCTTTTGAATAGCCTGATATGTGGTGATTATCTGTTCCTGTAACAGCAGGAAAAAAGGTAAAACAAAATATCGCCTCAGCCTGCCAAATTGTTCGTGTTGAAATCTTTCTATTATGTACTATTTGTAAACGAGTCACAGAGGATTCTTGATTTGTCGTTTGCTTTATTCTTTATCCGTCCTGTTAGGCAATTTCTCTTCGAATTGCGTTTCCTATTATTTGTAAGAGAAAAGACGTTGCTCTATCATCGAGTGCAGATCCTTCTAATTTTAATATTTTTTTGCGCGTAGCACCTCACGACAAAAGTTTCAGATGAATCAAGTACATATGAGAAACAAAACAGGTTCAAGGACAGAACCTTGGTATACACCAAAAGAAATACTCACCGCTAAAATAGCTCTCACACCCACCAATTTGATCTTTTGTTTCGACTGACCAACCATGAATACCACGTCGAATAATTGGGCGTTGATGGTAGTATTCGGCTCGTTATTGAGAAACATTTTGGTAAAATCCTTGGCGATTTGGTCGTAACCTTCGAACTGATCACGAACACTGTCCAAGAGTGGGGAAGAAGGTCGCATGTGGCCAATGGGCCTCCAAGAACCTGAAGAAAATGAGATTGAAATAATTATCCAGATTAATTAGACAACTTTTTGTCACACTTCCATTCTCTACATGTTCTTGAATTTGTTGTGGTTTTCGAAGAAAAAGTGTGATACAAAACTCTCTTTCCTTTCCACTCTCACCAGAAACTTTCCTCAGAACTACAACAGCGATAAATTTTTGCTTATATTGGGGTTTTATATGTTACACTTCAAGAAATAACAGAATTGGTAGGTTTTTTATGAAATTGTGCTAGAGCACCTTCGATAATGCTTCAAATTCTTCACTCAAATGAGGACGTTCTGCGTTAGCTGAAATGAAGTATAATTTTTTCATGAGAATGGTGAAAGTACCGCTTTTTGAGGCATCTCTACATGTTTTTATATGAATGGTAAATGAACCCATACAACTGTCGATACTGGAGCAATACTAAGCCTCATCTATTTCAGAAAAATATATGCTACATTTAAGAGAATACAACTGGTACCGTAGTCGGAAGGAATCTGAAGTACCAAAAGTTTTGTCTGCTATTGCCGCAGACTTCATTAGTGGTATATGTGTTGATTGAAAAAGTATTACAACTATAAGGAGTATTTGGTTCACGTCAGGATATTATGTAGGTAGTACTAAGACCGATATACATTGTAGTTGGAAAAAATAGAACCTGAACAGAACTCACCTCTCCTGTAGGGCTTTGGAATTTGTCCAGTCTCAGCGTGATTTTGTAGATTCGCAACTATGTCTTCCAACATCTGCGACCTCGTCCTTTCTTGCATCCTTGCAAATTTCGGTGCTGAATAGCTAGCCCTTTCTCCATTGACAATTTTCGTGAGGAGCCATTCTCGAAACATTGATCCCTTGTCGAAAACACTTTGTTCCCACAAATAAGGTTTGTACGCACCAACTTCATCTCTTGTAACAACGGACACTTCGTAACGGGTGGGTTTCCTTTTTATCCTAGGAGATGTTCGAACTGAAAACAAAATAAGTATTCATTTGTCTTGCTACACCAATGAAATAATTAGTTGGCATTTACTAGTTAAATGACTAAAGTCGTATTTGTCATTTAATAATCGACCTACTTGACGCGGGTGGATATATCATCAATACGTCGCGTATTCTTTTTGATATTATTGAAATTCTCTTTTCAATTGGAAATGTATTATTATGTGAGTAAACTTCCATTATGATCTCGAGATTTCTGGGTATCATACATAATTTGTTGGTATTCAAGGTGAATACCAGTGAGTAGGTTTCACTTTTGGCCACTGCAACCAGCAAGGGTTTATTGTGGCACACACCTACTCACACTCGACCAAATAAACCCAGCATGTTAACGAAGCCGATTAGTTTGTGGTCAGATGGTGAAAGTACGGCTCTACTTTTTGTGCTCTACTTTTTCATTATTTTCCAATCAGAGGCTACACCCACTGTCTTCCGACAGTCCGAGTCTCTGTATATGATGATTCAAATGACAGTGACCCGTGAGAAGGCCTGTTAGACATCGAAGTTTATCTCTACTGTAGTCCAACAACTGTTTGGTATTAAGATTCGTGAATGAACGCCTTGGAGTGAGTCAATCATGGAAGATTCTGCCAGAAGTCCATAAATGTTCTTGCTATCCAGGTGTTCAATATTTGTTTGGCAAAGCCTAAAGTGATGCCAATGACAGGTTCTGGTCCGATGAAGCTGCTTGCAGCACTCTCCTTTGTAAGGAAGTCAGTAGCCTCATTGCTTTACAGGCCAGTATGGCCAGGAATCTAGACCAGAGACAATATGTTCATTCTTCCGACCAAGGAGAGTCGTTTTTGACAATTTACTATCAATTTAGAGGTTGCTTGGTAGGAGCCAAGAGCTTCCAACGCCGCTTGCCTGCCCGAGAATATTTTTATTGACTTGTGTATGAGATTCGATTCTTCCAATCTCTTCGCATACAATTCAATAGCGTAAGTTTCCGCTTGAAATACAGTCGCGTAGGTTCCTCGGCATGTTGATATCTCTGACCTGGGTCTGCGATTGAAATATCCTGAACCAGAACCTGGAGTTGTTTTTGATCCATCCAACAACAATCTGCTCTTGAAATTTCCTTCACCTGGAAGATTCAGCCCTCTCTACTCGGAAACAGTACTTGAATTGAATTGATTTATGTAATTGTCAATATGCACAAGTCTATATGCAGTCCATCCAGCCTCTCTTTCCAGAAAAATGTGGAGAGGAGGTAGATCTAGAAGAATATCAATGGCCGCTGAAGGTGTGGTACTGATGACACCACTGATTGCTAGACAAGCTTGTATCTGTAAGCCAGAGAGATTCGCCTGAGTCGTTTTTTGTGAAGGCTTTGGCCTTTAGGCAATTGCTCCATAAGATAAGCATCACATAAACCCAATGGATTCTTTTGGGACTCAAATCCCAGGTCTTACCACGAATCCTTTGACATGTCCATAAGGGCAGTCTGGGTTTCTGTAAAACTTTTTTCAAGTGAACGTTCCAAGTGAGTTTTTTCATCAATCTTCTCCTCCTGGTGAAGGGGATTATCACAGTTTTGCTGGGATTGACAGATATCTGCTTCACCAGGCACTAACTGTGAATAACGTCCATCGTGCTTTGGAAGATATTACAAGCTACTCTTTCCGACGTGGACTTTGCTGAGATGACAAGGTCGTCTGTATAAGCTTACAGACCTACTTCTCTTCTGACGACGGATCAAGCACACTATCCATCAGGAACGACCAAAGAAGGGAGATAGTACCCCACCTTGAGGGCAGTCTGTAGTGACCCTGAACCTAATGGCCTCCCCTTGAAGAGTCGTTGTTGCAGTTCTGTTTACCAGCATGGCATAGATCTAGCCTACAGACTCAGTGCATTGTCAAATGCTCCTTCCATATCGAGAAATACAGCAACCGCAATATCCTTGTCAAGGTATTGGGAAATTTTCTCTATAATGTTGTTTGATGCTGAATCTGTCAATTTGCCGATTTGATATGAATACTGGTGGTTATTTAAGAGGTATTCAAGGTGGAGTTTGGATTGAAGGATTGTTGTCGTCTTATTTTTATGAGGTTACGTGAGTCAAAGCGCTGAACCATAAATTCAGTTACAGTAGGTCAATGCTGATATTATTAGAAATTTACAGAGCATTAGTTCAAGATTACGATTCAGAAAACTCCTGATTGAGTAAAGTCACCGTGACATACTATGAGTAGTCCGATATAAGCTATTCATATGTTTCGTGTATCTCATATCGCCATCAATCCAATATTTCTAAATTTTACCCTTTTCAAATTGGTCAAAAATCATAGGAAAAATTTGTCGTAGTCATGCTCTATTAGGAAAAATAGATAGTATAAGACGTACACACTGAAAAGCACAGAATGAAATTATTTAGAAATTGGCTTTTACGACCGGAGTAACCATTAGAGAGAACAAAATCCAGGTTAGTATGGCATGGTCAGGAGGAACTTGTAGCAACGAACATTTCGTTTACTACTGCGGCGGACATCATCATCAGTATGTGCATTGAATGACAGTGGTAGCTTAGACTCAGATATATAACCTTCGTATCCGTAGAGATAACTTTCGACCCTGGACTGCTAGCGCGGATGTTGTTCTCTCTAACTTCTTGAAGCTTTTTTGTATTATCATTTCGTTCAACCCTTTTTCGAAGCAATTGTGGTGAGCTTTCTTGATTATATTCATTTTGTAATAAGTTTTACATCGAGTGCCTTATTTTCAACTTACCCAAGATAAAAGTGTGTAGAAAGTGGCTCTTGATACAAGCAGGAGAAAACGAAGTATTGTCAGCTTCGAGGAAAACCACGCAGACGATATCGTTACCAATGTGCCTCTTCCTCTGCAACTTCTGCGGATCGTGGCGTTCATAAGGCAAGAGCGTACTAACGTGGAACATGATTTCGATGTTCCTCCAATTGGTGTAGACCGAATATAAACCTGTGAGGTCATGCACAGTGTCCAGCCCCCCTTTGTATCTATCGAAACCCCTCAGTCTAACCTTTTCTCCTAATATTTGTAAAAACTCTTCGAACAAAAGCGTGTTTACGTTATTGTCTAAAATTTCTTCTTCAGTATATTGCCCTTCCTTCACGAAAATCACTCCGACCTTCAGTTCAGATTTGATAAAGACCTGAAAAAAATGAAAATTGGATGAATGGACTTTGAGGAATATAATTTAGTATACAATGCAGTCATAAGGTTCAAAACTGAAGAAACACGTACACTTCTGATCATAAAATGTAATTTTTGGAGTATCTCCCAACTAACCAGTTCATGAGGCAATTTAAATCTACAACATGACAATAAACAAGGAAAAAAAATGAAATTCAACGAACACCAGATTTATGAAACACCAGTACGAGGAGAATGTCTGGACTATCCGTCCGTACAACACACAAATGATTTGCACTACTCTCCTCCGGCCACTTATAAATATAGCCAGCGTCCTATTTTTCACCGGCTCATAAAAAAAATTAAAAATCTAATGATTGGATTTGAAATCTCGTACCTCTACTATTGACCCCACTGCCCATCTAGATAGTGTTCCCAAAATCTCAGTGGGAAAGATTAACGTATATACCGTAAAACAATTTCATCCATATAATATCTTACCCCTAGTATCTTCAATTTCAATGAAACGGAATTATTACTTTTCCCTATCGTAAAATGAAGATGACCTAAGTAACCTTCTAGGTCACCCCGATTGCTCATACCAGTCTCTGGAGTTTTTATGTGATCCCGGGCCTTCTATATTGAGAGGCGTCGTCAACAGCATAATCTATAGCTTCCCTGAATAACAGATTATCGTGAGTTTCCGTGCTATCGAAAACTCGTCGATTCTTCGATTGAATGGACTGCAGAATGGAGTACAGCTGCGAATCTCTGTGGATGGCTTCATTCCTCACGAACCACGGAGCATTCACTATCATCCGTAGTAACTTATTCTGCAATCTCTCCAGAATGGAGAGAGTCGTCGGAGCCGCTTGTCCCCAAACGCCTGAAATATACATGATGACAGGCTTGAACTTCGTGTTATAGATTAATTTTGTTTTTAAGGCCTAATCTGGATTTTCTATTTATCAGAGGGTAAGACTGATCCGTCCCTAGCTCTTTTCCTTCACGTTTGCGAAGTGCGGGGTCCAGGTGAGCATACGGTCTTTTAGAAGACCGGGGTACTTTACCCATGCTTGATAGTTGATCTTCCTTTCAGAGACTTCCACTTTCATGACCCGAAAAGATATCGTTCTTTCCATAGTTATTGTCTGAGTTTGATTCAGATTTACTCGGATATTCTAATCGAAGTACCAGCGCTTGAAGTCGTCCAATTTACGTTGTATATAGACGATCTCGAACTCACGACCCATGAAAAAAGTGAGGAGGGCCTTACGGTCGTTGTACAGGAATACATACACAGGCTCGGACCTCGGAAGGAGTAGAGCATGGGAGAGAGTCCGGCCTTTTGTGACACTCCAGCGAGGATCTTCCTGTTGTCAGACAGGGAGCCCTCTATTATGACCTGAAGGTTCTGCCATTCAGAAAGGACCCAATCCACTGAATCAGGCCTCGAAACTTCTTCTTCTTCGCTGAGCCTTTGCAGAACGACTCCTTCAATCAGCTTTGCTACCCAGGAGAGTAGACGGATTGAGTGACAGTTCTGTGAGGCTAGCGGATCCTGATCCTGTTTTGTGAGTATGGCAACAATGGCATGATTCCAATTTCTGGGGAAGTATCTGAAGGCCAGTAAGCAATTGATTATGGTCAACAGCATTTTGACCTGCTTCAACAATCTGTTAATATTTGAATTGACCCCCGGATACTTCTTAGCCTTTGCGGCCTCAATATACCCTTTCAGTTATTCCACAGAACGCAGAGGATTCTGTGGTCGTCATCTTCCCTGAGGATGCGATGAACCCGATTTTCCAACAGAATATCACGGTTGATATCAACATCGTCATCGACGTTAAGCTGGAACTGACGTTCCATTGTGTCGGTAAAGACCAACGCTGTCAGCGGGGAAGTACCGCACTTCGCACTCTCCGTGAATTATCGAGAAATCAGTATTCTTCGCCTTAAGCATGCGGGTGAAGCTTATCTTCCCCAGACTCAAGGAGTTCCGAAAGCTCCTCCCACCTTTCGTTGTGATAGTCAATGATGGTCTGCTTTAATTGGTTGGATATCCTACTTGCCGCAATTTTGTACCCTGGGAAAAGGGTCCGCTTTGATCTGCTGTGGAAAGGCGGTTTCAACAGTGAAATCGACAGAAGTATCATTTTTTCTGGCTGAGAGAATAAATTTATGTTTTGTTTTTGATTTACAGTCCACGAGAGCATCGGTGTATCTTCAATGTTGAAAGCGATAACAAACAGTTTCAGGAAGGTGGACAGGTCACTAGGAGACATCTCCTTTATATCGTGTGTAGGCCAAGACTTGCTGAACAGACACTATCTCGTTGACGATACCTCCAGACACTCGCATGAGACATGCCGGACAATTTAATTTTTCTGTTCATACATCCTACATAGAGATGTCTCCACTAGCCCCATAGTATGGAGGTGTTGCACAGGGTGATTGAGGAAAGACTGCATCCTTTGATTCCATCCCATCTCTTTAGGGATTGAGCATGGGTGTGACATTGGGCTAGTTCCGCAATTGTCCTCAGCGTCTTGAAAATTCTTAGTCCAACCCTTTCCTTGGCTGAAGAGTCGCCCATGCGATTACCTTTACTCCTGTCGTGCCCTTTAACCCACCTCATTATATTATCTACCGAGGCTCTGGCTAAATCTTGGTGACCCTCTCCATATTTCAGATAGAGTAAATAGGGAACAGTGCTTTCCGTATCTTGTTTGCATTCTGTTATCAAATAGACACCTTTCTGTTCAGAACTGCCGAATGCTTGCCCGGCCAGGCGACCACTTTCCCGCAGGATTACTCTGCATCTTTCGGAATTGCGTCGTATCGTCTCCCACCTTTCGTCGGATTACACTCATTTGCCATTTGCGCGCTCGGCAATTATAATTATTTTGATGAAACCTGTGTAAATATATAAAACATCCCACGCTCCATCGCGAGCCCTTTGAGCAGATTACATTTTGTACTAGACACCTAATGAATATTGGATATAATGCAAAAACGAGCTTTTGTCAGGCCTTTCTCATTTTCTATTTACATCTGAGGGTTTTTCTCAAAAACTGAATCTAGTGTTTTTGCAAGTTTTCAGTGAATATCGTTTTATTTTGAAAGGTGGAACTGACGTAGAATAAATCGAATAAAAAAGTACATTTCCTAGTCATCAGAACAGACGTTTCACCAACCAAGTTCGCATCTTCAGAAGATGAAAAATCTAATTCCTACTCTGAAACTCTCTATTTATATCACTTTCACTTTCCGATTCATAGCAATGATTTCGTATAGAACTTTCCGAAAAATTTTCCCGTTGAATCAATCTGTCCCAACCTATAAATCTGATAGCAACTGATTGACTGAATCATTGGTGAAGGCTCACATTGGATTCCATCAGATCCTATCAATCTGATGAAGACAGAAATGAAGTTGCCAGTTGATTACAGTACCAAAAATGTAGAATCTAAACCGTTTTGCAACTTCAAGGCAACTGCAGATATTTTAAATAACCGTCATCATTCATAGCTGTAAACAGTTGATCAATTTGGTCTGAAGTAGCAAGAATTATTGGATTGGAAATAACATACCTGATCTAATTTGAGTAGCTCTTCAGGAGTATCCGGAAGTTGTCCTAATGTAAGTGGTGGGTTGATATTGACTTCTTTTCCCAATGATCGCACAACCTCCTCTCTGTTATACCTGTCTGCGAATACGCAACTTGCCGGTATCAAACCATGAACCGTATAACTGATAGCTCTTACTAATATCCTTGAACAACAGAGTATTTCAGTGAATTTTGTAGAACATTCATACCTATGAAGCTGATAATGTATGATTCTGGAATATCAAAGCCACTCACCTAAATTGATCCCTTGAATTGATTGTTTCTTGCTTGATTGATAGTATGACCGGTCCAAGATCTTCATCATTGGTGAAATAGTTCCAATGTTCGGTCCCGTAAAAATATTTCTCGTACGTTTCCTGTTCCACACTGGTCAGTTCGAAACCCTGATTCTTCTCCCATTGTTCTTCTATGACAGTCTTTTTTTTCAACGACGACGAATCATCGTCGTCTTCGTCACCTTCATACAAATCGCTGCAACCTACACCAAGCCACCAAAACAAATCAACTGAGGAAATGTTCACATGGAAAGTAGAGCTGGAATCTTTTGAGTAGAATGAATTCAAAACAAGTACTTTCCTAAACATCAACCAAATTCGCGTATTCAAGAGATGGAATAGACTAATGTCTATTTCATTATCTCTAATCTATCTCCTGAAGACGCCAACAGTGCTTGAATATAAAGAAATGGGTTTCATCTAGACGAGACATTTTTGGACTAATATTTTATTAATCGAATGACATTCGATTACTCAGAAATAGAAACTCACTTCGATCTCTCCTTTTGAATTCCTGATCGTGTTCCATTCCGTCATGGCCTTCGTCGTCTCCCTCCTCATTATTGTCATGGTCAGATTCACTCTCATCCCAAATAGTATCAGAAGTGATTTTCTGTCTTGAGCACTCTATCCAGTAGCCGGGAGTTGGAATGAAGTTATGAGGAAACTCTTCACAAAATTCATCTAAAAATTGTATAAGTATCAGCTTTCTGTGAATGTTTATAATACTGACAATAATGAAAACAATGATTATAATAATAATGATGGTGCATTCGCTCAGATGCCTTGTGGCACCCGACAAAATAGTGAGATGCTTCGAAGGACTGATTTTACTCTGGTGAACTCGCTTCTCCATAACATCTGGTAGAGTCCAAACAGAGTGGGGGTCAATTTCGGAAGGTGTGTATTTCAGGACGATTCCCTCAGTCCCTTTTTTGTAGATCTTACTATTGCCATTATCCGTTGCGCTGAGGGTATAAATGAGTCACCCCCAGAAACTGGATGCATCAGGTGACCCATTTGCTTCGAATGGATGATCTTAAACTCAATGACTCTGGAGAAAAGGACCTCCACCAGTCCTTGAGGGTGATGGAAGAGTACACGCTTGCTAGACAAATGTGCAACGGTCCAGCTCAAAAGATGAAGATGCAGGGACTACGGAGATGGTATCATTCTGTACCATATGGATGCCGCAAGAGTTAACTGTAGTAGAGAACTTCCTCCGCGGTACGTATCAGCACAAACTTTGACAGATGTAATCATCGGAACTGTCAAAGAAAAACAAAATTGCTGCCACGTATATGCTTGCCATTCCAATCATACTCTACTCGTTTGGAGTAGTGAACTGGACTCGGGAGAAGCTGTATCAACTCGACCTAAAGACCCAAAAAA
>WOGN01005406.1:0-13232 GCA_015342105.1 Leptinotarsa texana
ACCCCGTCTGCTGTGTATACCGAGAAGAGGTGTGGCGAAAAGACTGGACCTTGTGGGACCCCCGCTTCCAGTAGTCGCATCGTGGAGAGTTCTTGTCCTACTCTGCAGCGGCATCGCTGGTTAACTAAAAAAGATTAGATTAGTCTTACAATTTGTTTCAAGTAGCCAAAATTGCTCATTTTGGCTAGTAGTACCCCGTGCCAAACTCTGTCGAACACCTTGCAAACGTGACCTGCGTTTAAAGCTTTCAACATCCAACCCAGATATAGAATCTCTTGTAAATCGTAAGCACCAGCTCCACGAGTCACAATAATTACATAAGTCTCATTTATATAATTTTTTGTATTTGTTTTAGTTTTAAGATTCTGAATTTCGTACTGAATTTCGTACTGTATTTTATTTTCAATATATCATCTTTACCATTTTCTTTTAGAGGGTATTCCTCAAAAGTGAATTTTCAGGATAACAATAATAAAAATATTATTAGTAATAATAATTATACTTGATATTATTTAATATGTGGATCACGAAAAAAATTCTACCATGAAAGTGGGTCCCCAGAACAAAAAGTTTGGGAAAGGCTAACCTAAGGTACATCCTCAAGTTATTATTACCTGAAGCATATTATCAATTCTACAAAACTTCAGTAATGGTGGTCTATTTAAATCCAATTGATCATTCAGTAAAATGTTTGAATTTTTGAGTTTATTAATTTCCATTGTTTCCAAATAATTAAGCTTTAAACCTTCAATTTCTGTGTGAAATTTCGAAATTTCCGTTAAAGATATGATTTTGTTCTAAGAGATGATTTGAATATGTTGAACTTGTTTTCTCATTTACATAGCTCATATGATGTTCCTGGATGAAATTCCTAAATGTTCTGCCAGTTTGACTAATATGTACCTCAGGACATGTCCCACAATTCTATTTATATACTCCTGATTTCTGGAATTTGGATGTTTTGTCTTTATTATTTTTAATTAACTTCCCAATGTATTACCTGTTCTATATGCAATTTTATTATCTTGTTTATTAAAAAATTAAGCCACTTTTTCTGTTGTATGTCTAAAATATGTTAAAGCTTTATAATTTTGATTTCGATTATGTGAGTTATCAGTAGGAAAAACTTCCTGACTTGCTTTTGCGTAGACTTTTTTGGAAAGTATTTTGTCTATTAACTAAGCTTCAAATCCGTTGTTTACTGCAATTTGCTTAAGGATTTTGAGTTCTTTATTAAAATTATCTATTGAAAGAGGAACATTGACTAATCCATGAATGATGCTATTATAAGATATTTTGTGTTGTTGTTCATTCTACTATTGTCATGTCCGAGAAATTGATTGAGTTTGAATTATCTGTTTCTACTTCAATAGTGAATTCATTGTTTTCAAGAATTTTATTAATATCCCTATGAAAAATATTTAATTTTCTCTTAGTACCTATGAAACATATCAAAATATCATCCACATATCTATGCCAATACAATCAATCAAAAAAAAATCAAATGGTAATGAAAGGTTATTATTATTCCGAAGTAATTGCATGTTATGTTTATTGTTTCTCACAAATTTTAGCCATTAAAAAAACCTGATCTGAAAGACTAAGTAATAATGAATCAACAATGTAATAGGTACTCGTACTATTACAATTCTTAGAAAATATATTTCATTGAAAGAAACAGGTAGAAACGTTTACTCTTGGAGTATTCTTCTCAAGTGATAAATTTCAAACAGGTTCGGAAATATTGTTACATTAATCATGATGTCCACATTTTCAAAAGCTTTTTTGTATCATACAATGAAACAGTTTCGCAACCAATAAATATAAGGGCGGGCTCTCTAGTTCCATTTCAGGTGTTTGTTCGGTTCATACACATTTATACCTGTTATGTCTACCAGCACATCAATTGTCATTCGACACTGTAGATATACCGTGTGACCAATGACTCGAGCATAATTTCCTGCTTCGATTGTGAATGATCAAAAGATCGGGCAAAGTAATATCTTAAGATATTTAAGGCTTAAGAAAAGGTATAAGGTACAAGAACGAAATAACTAGCACAAATCAGTTTTTATTTATTGTTTTTACATTAACCATCATCAGTTACCATTAATAAATTTTTTTGAGGACAAAACACAAGCAGAACAGGAAAATCCTTAAAGCGCTCTAAGAGCAGTGCCTGTGCTAAAGTAGTGATTCACATTGTATTTGAATCGGAGATTCAATCCATTTGAAAAAACGTTCTCAGGAAGTTTATTTGACATACACACAGTTTTCCAAATGAAAGAGTTTTTGAACTGTGAAGTTCAAGGTGTACTAAGTTGAACCTCAAAACTATGAACAGCCATAGACGTCACGTTTTTCTGATATGTACCGCCCATGGTGGAATCAAATGTGTTAAGTCACTTGAACACTTCACGTGAAAGTATCTATAGAAGAGAGACAAATCCCTAACCTTTCTTCGATGTTCCAGACTATCCTGATTGCAAGTGATATTCGCGTCTCCAATCAGGCGGATGGATCTTTTCTGGATGGAATCCAGCAGCTTCCGGTCTGCTTAGGGGCGGAGCCCCATATATGAGAACAATACTCCAAAGAGTGTCTGATCTGAGCTTCATAAAACATCAAAAGTTGCTGAGGTGTATACAGTTTTCTGCTTCGGAACAGTGTTCCAAGTTTTTAAGAAGCGGCGTTTGTAACTCCAGCAACATGATTGTGCCAAGCCATATTTTTGTCCATTTTAACCGCCAACAAACTTATCGAAGCAGATAGAGGATTAGTCTGACCTGTCATTATTATATCCGATTCGGAGACATTTATCTTTTTGGAGAAAACCAATGCCTGGGTTATTATGGGTTTTGGTTTTTGCCTGGTTATTTTCACCCCAATTCGAAATTACTTCTATATCCTCATTAAGATATGCAACCTTCTGCTGTGTCGGAAATATATGCATCCGCCGCCGATATTAAACAATGATTAACTGCAAATAAAATTTTATAAACAACGAAATTATTTACTTTGCCCATATTCCCGGGTAAAGCGGATACAGTACTTGGGCAAATTGAATACACACATGTTAACGTCTGAAAACGTGAGTAATAGATTTAATAAACTAAAAAAACTCAACTTGAACCTAAATGATTAGAAAATTAAGATTGACAGTTATCACAAACATACTCTTGAGTGCCATTTTTTCTGAATCATCTTTCAATTACTCGTTGATGAAGCGAGAATTTCTCAAATAAGAACTTGTGAGTAATGTAGAATTCTCTATGGCTCCAATAAAGAGTCTGAAATGATAATAGAGTAAACGCAATATGAGTAGGGGCGATGACATCTCCCCTTTCGAGGACGGCATCTGTGGGATCGACAGACAGACAGAGGACGAATCTCGTCGGTGGTTAATGTCGAAGTTTATCTTTGCAACTGACTACCTTAGGGAGCCTCATTTATCTTTGAAATTCAAGAATTGAGTTCTCTGTCAATCCCATAAATGGCGTCTCTGCAAAGAAAGATGTCTTCACTCCTACTTACTTAAGCTTGTTCTTCGAGAGCAGTTGAGTCCAGCAATGCACCACAGATGAGATGTATAGTGGGTGGAAACAGCGCTGTCTGGTGTTGAATCATAAATGAATTGTGTCTGGGCTCTAGTTTGAGGGTCTTTCATTGAGCTCTTTCTATCAATGAATTTGAATAAACCATAGTTTTATGCCCTCCAATTGCTCGGGCAGAATATCAAATTTGCACAAGTCTTTTCCAGGGATTCCAAAAAAGTTTCTTTACATACCTTTTTATGGTCGTTTGAGGTATGGATCTGCGAACTCTTCATGTATCCCATTTTTTCTTGCCGAACAGCTGAAATGGCTGAAATCATTTGTTCCATGTTCCAAACTTTTCGTTTTTTAGCCATCTGAAAAAAAATTTTTGATTTTACACGGAAAAGTACACAGTCCCCTAATATGAGGTACCCCAAATTTGGAATTGATAGGTACTTCTTAGTACGAGCAAATTAGATTTTTGGAAGGGAAACGTTTGTGAAAAAACTGTGTTATTTTCCTAAAAAACCATAAACTATGCCAAATTCCACATTGAATGATATTATTAAATTTTTAAAAACTTACCTTTAAGTTACCTTAAATATCTAAAATGCAACAGTCACCAGAAACTTTTATTTATACACAAAGTTACCATAACCTTAATCATCGAAACGGAACACGAGTTTGCTCCAAAACGTGAATGGGGGCTTCATAAGAAGTTGGAGGTTACTTTTTAATGTTCACAATAGATGTGGAAACGAGTACTTACTTAAAATTGAACCACTCCATGTTAGGCACTACCACCCACATTAAGCGACTTTGCTCTATCTACTGGACCTGAACGTCATGCAAGAAGGCTAAAGCTGCTTCCGTGGTGACTAGTAAAATCTCCATACTCGAGGCGACTTAACCGAAACCACAAAGTGCGAAACCACAAAATTTAAGTATGTATCAAAAGTCTTCCCTAGATCTAGGAGTATAAAGCTAGGGAAGGGTTGTTTTCGTCCAAGTTAGTATAAATTGAAGTAATTTCGCAATTTGATCTTAGGTAGAGACCCCACACTGAAAACCATATATACAGCAAGCGCCCATGCGCAAAAACTCATTTTCAATGTAACTCCCACTACAGCTCTTGCATACAAATGCTTTGTACAGAAGCGTATCGTTACTTGTCCTGCACTGTTGTTGGCGTTTGGCATTTTCTGAATAATTCATGCTATTTCTGAAAAATGTCATCACCTAGCAAAAGTTTACACTTTAATGAACTACTACTACCTATAATACTAAATAAAATATGAAATAGATTTCAAAGAAGTCATGTTTCATTTGCTACCCTAATTAAAACTAATTATAGGTACGACACTGGCCGGCAACGGGCGTGTCGTAATCCCATAGTAATTTAGTTGGGAGAGTCTATACTTGTGCGATCGCTCGCCATCACGTTTGGCGCATGCTATACCTATATTAATATATAAACTTAATATTCGCACATATGTTTACCAGTTTCAATACATAGTTTCATTGTTATATACGATTTTATGTGCATGTAGTGTAGTCGTATTTTCTCAACGTAATTTTATGTTTTATGAGTCATATACCAACAGGAAACAGTTGACTCATTGTTATCAC
This sequence comes from Leptinotarsa texana, assembly GCA_015342105.1. NCBI lineage: Eukaryota > Metazoa > Arthropoda > Insecta > Coleoptera > Chrysomelidae > Leptinotarsa > Leptinotarsa texana. The sequence continues at coordinate 5,166 of WOGN01005406.1, forward strand.
ATTCATTTTCACTTGTCTCTATACTATAAATTACACACTTTGTATTTAATAAATTCCTTATTTTTAGTTATATTATATGAATTGTCATTTTATAAAATATAGAATTTCAATTAGTTAATGCTTTTCAATCCATTTCATACGAGGTTAACGTACTCGGCGGTCATTTCGAATAATTATTATCTTTCAACACTCTCTCTCCTATTGGACTGTACTAGAATCCACTTAATGATTTCCTCTTGGTTCGTGTATTCGACTTAGGAATTCTTTTTTAATAGGTCGTTTGAAACTCGGCACATCCGGTTATAACTGCGTGGTAGTCCGGTTTGGGAGGCCGTCTTGCAAGGTCAGCGACTGATCTCCAGCATCCAACTTTGTTTTGCCACGTTGCCAGATTAAGAAACTAACAATTCTTTGAAATACGTTACGAATTGGATATTAAAATTTCTTAGAAATGCCTTGGAATATCCAACGATGAAAAAGTGGACATATTCAAACTAATTAAATATCATACGTGTAAAATGTAAATGTAAAAAATATTCATGTGACATCAATTACAAATGAATAATTTTGAAATATAAAATTGAACAAATAAAAAACTGAAATGGTTTTACGCAACATTTTCGTCTAATTCAAGTCATATACACAGATATAGCGATAGTATTCATGCTATGACTCAAATATATGCCTGCAATGTGAAAACTGTTACACGACATATCCAGTGTGGACGTAAATAGTCCCCCCTCTTAACTTTTCGACGGGCAAGATATCAAAGTTGATAAAAAAGGTGTGATATCACTCGCTGCAGACGCTTTTAACTTTTACCTTTAAAATATAAATGGGGGTCTTGTGACCCTTCACTTCAAACGTATTTCAATTTTCTATACAACGACCTTTACTGTTTTGAATTTGGATAACCGTTTGCGTAGCTATTGGTGTATGAATTGAAGACTAGAAAAAAAGAGAATTTGTAATTTATAACCCAAACAGCTCCACAGGTTATACATAGTTTGTAATGTGCAGCATTTCTGTTTGTAATTCGTTTTGGGATTTTTTGTAGTCGACTATGTAAATGGGAATTCACACCGTTTTACAATAGCTTGCCAGCTGTCACTATCGATGCTAGGAATTTGCTTCATTTCATTTCGTTTAAATTTTCAAAAACGATTGCTCTTGAGAAAAATGTCTCAATCGACAATAAATACCTGAGAAGACATGAATTTCTATCTTATAAACTGAAAATATTACATGAATCACATGAATAACATGAATTAATGAATTACATAAAGATGATCCTGACAAAATAATACAGTTTTATGATTTAATGTCCAAACGTTTGATTGCAAACGTATTGCTGGAAAATCTGACTAGTGATTTTTATTTGAAAATTCTTCAAAACCTCATTCACCTATGGATTCAAGAAATTGTAGCCAACAATCAAGATTAATTCAGAAATTCAGTTTTTTTCCAACAAGATGGAACGTCCCCTCATTTTTAGGCCTTCAAGGGATTGGTTGGATCAGGCATATTGGGGCATGTGGATTGGTATTCGCAGTCCATTGGAACAAATCAAAAGTTTATGGTACGCAACCTGGGACAATACGGGAACTAAGAGACAGAATTGCCGAAACTTATGTTAGCATTACCCCAGAAACATTCCAAAATATCAGAAATGAGTTAGAAAATAGAATATTTTACTGTCCGGAGCTTCAAGAAAAACATTTTGAACATTTGCCCAAACGATTTTTTTAAATTTGAGATAAAGTCTAATAATATCGTTTTATGCCCCCAAAATTACCATTTATTAACAAAATCTCACATAGGGTGGCAAATTACAAAATTCCTAGTCCACAATTCAAACGATAGTTCCGCAACCGGTTATCCAAATACGACAAAGTGAAGGTATTATATAGAGAATCCATATATTTTTGCTACAAAATGTCACAAGACCTTCCTTTCCATTTGAATAACAAATTGATAGCACCCTCTCGACGACAAGTGATATAAAAGGGTACTAAAAATGATTCCTTTTCGCAAAAATCATGTCCGACTCATTTCGCCATGTACGAAAAGAGGATGAGTATTTACGTCCGCACTGTATTTTCGACACTTAACACATATACAGAAAAGAAAAAGTGGTAAAAAATAAAACGAAAGAAGTATAGTCTCTGGAAGAAAATATATGTTTTATAAACCAAACAATGAGTAAATCGTCATGTGTATTATCTAAACTAACAGATATTGCTATATGTTAAGAGTAAAGACCTTCCAAAGAAAGAAAGAAATATATAAAAATAATGATCAAAACTCTTCAAAACTTGTACTGATCATTTACAAAAAAACTTATGTGAATCAACTATTTTCATTTATCACATATTGAATTAGAAGGAAGTCACTTTCCTACTTCAGTTTGTGCACCAAATGATCAATGGAATTGCAACAGATATCATTGTGCAATTTAAAGAAAGGCTATACAAAGTAATATATAAGTGTTACAGGAATAGCTCTCAATCTCTAGGTCGACTTCCAGGTTTTACAGGATACCAATCTCCAATTCCTGATCAGCACTTTCATGCATATATTTTTTAGACGAATTGCACAAATCCTTAAAAAACTTCATAATTTTATGACATTGGATAAACCTGCTCCTGTGTTAGGAATAACACATTAAAAGGTAAGACCTCGTTAGTCCTCAGCTCGCACAAGTTTCAACTTCTGAGGGTTGTCGTTAGCAGTGGTGCCATAACTGGTTAATGAAAAAACATAGTTTAAACACATCACAGTGAGAGTTCGTTAACATCATTCACACAGTTCCATTCATAGGAATTATTTCTTTGATTTTTGAAAGTTTCCCACTTTTTATATATCAGTGGAAAAGTAGAAAGTCAATATTTTTCTTCCAAAAACTAATCAATTCCAAAAATACTATGAAGCATTTATTTCATAGAGAGATATACAACTATTTGACGAATTCACAATTGAATTTTTGGTTGCAAGTCAGTTACAAGATGAAGATGAAAAAGGATGTAAACTGTTTATACTTGATGAAAATCCGTACCCAAACTTTCGAATGAGATTTATTTTGATTCTATCTATAAAAAGTTCACAAAACCGCGACACGTATTCCTCTATATATTACGAATCTTTCATGGTAAATATCAAAGTAAATATTATTTGAAAGTTTGAATATTTCGTACTCATTAAATGGAGCGAGTTAGTAAATTCATCGGTGAGTCCACCGATGGATCCATTAGATTAATTCATTGGTCCTTCGTCCGAGGCTCGAGAAGATAGGAAATCTTCTGTAAAAAATAACGAAATATCACAAGGGTTAGGGAGTGTACTGAAATACCAGCTTTATTTATTTATTTTGAGAAATGGTTCTTATGGAGATTCTGTGAAACGCATTCTTCCTTACGAATCAGTATAGAGTTGTCCAGAAAATCTAGAGAAGAAAATTGTATTGGATAATTTAGGAAACACTTGCTACATAAATAGCATTTCACAAGTGTTGTTCATGACGAAGAATTTCAAGAACGAAGTTATACTGATGAATGTGAACGGGAATGTTTCCTACTTGTTCATCAAACTCAAACACCTATTCATCCAGCTGCAGTTTCGTAAGAAGGTATAATCTTTCCCTCCAACCGATTTCCTGGCGTCTTTGAAGTCCGCTAGATACTCGTTAGGACAACAAGAGGATTGTTCTGAATCCTTGTGTTCTTGTTGAATACTCTTCGTGAGCAAAACAATAGCAAAATCAATACTCCTGACCGCTCTGGATTGAATGATTCCGTACAGACCATCTCGTCTTGTGTTTGTAAATCTTTCGCTGCAAAAATCATCACTTGTTTACTTTGTAGTAAATGTTCAAGAAGTAGCGAAAACTTATGTGAATCTTTGAAACTTCATCTAGCTTTTCCTAATATGACTAATAACCAGTCCGTGCAAAGCTTATTGTTAAATCATCTGAAAATGGAATTTTTAACAGGTGATTATCGACTGTATTGCCAAACATGCGCCAACCTAACTGACTGTTATAAGGAAACAAGTATACTTGAGGCACCAGTCAATCTAATAATAACACTGATGATCTTCAATCAAGACTCAACCTCTAACGGAAACAAGAAACTCTTTAGAAGGTTCGAAATAGATGAACATTTCAATCTAGCAGACCACTATTATAATATTCATGAAGTCATTGTTCACTGTGGTTCTGGCGTTGAATTTGGTCATTATTACGCATTGGTCAAAGACGAATCGGACTGGATTTAGTTTGACGATAGTGATGTCACGAAGTGTTCTGGCGATGCATTGAATTTATTGGAGCCTCTGGAGACACCCTACATTTTGTTTTAAAAGAGATCAAGATCTTCAGATGATGTGGTGCTGCAGGTTTTTCCGGGTTTTCCTGCAGCCGAAAAGGCAAATGCGCCACATTTATCGTGGGTAGAACATATAAATAACATAATATGTACCACGCTGAGTATGTCAACATACGCAATTACAGTAATTGAAAGATCTGTGAACCAGAACGCAGACCTCACTATATATCATTCTCTTTTTCACTCAGATCTAATATATGTCATCTGGAAAAAGTGTCTATACTGCAGAAATTCGCTGTAAGAAGTATAACTACTGCCAGATGGGATGGAACTTGCCGTCCAATATTTAAAAATCTCAAAATAATAACACTGTATTCAGTCATTGTTTATGAAAACCTACTACATATTCGGCTTAATATAAATAATTATACCTATCGTACAGATATACACCATCATGATACTAGAAATAAATCAGATCTTGTCATCCAAGCAAATAGGCTGGAAAGAACTGACAATATTGGCCTTGAGCTATACAATATTTTGCCACTAGACTTTCGCAATTTGTCATTCAATAGAGTCAAGTACTTTCTGAAGTTTTTCTTAACTGAAAATCCTCTGTATGATATCAGTGAATTTTATGTAAGTGTCCAATTGAATAGAGATGCCTTCAATGTGGACATCTAAATAACAGGAATGTTCCCAGTTGACTAATATGTGTATTGTAATTTAAATTACCGTCTAATTCCCAAAGTCCATCATGTAATGCAATTTGTTTTAATGAGTATGGAGATTTGTTTTAATAAGTATGTCTTCGTATTTTTTATTTCTGAATTCATGACCACCATTGATTGTGGAATCTTAAGATGTATGTAGCCTGATTTTAATTGCGCCATTTGTTTTGACATGTCTACAAACCTTGTCTTTCTCAAGACGAATAAAGATATTATTATTATTAATTATTTGAGACCATCATCGATTGGTAATTGTCCTCTTTACGTTTCTACTCCTGCCATAAACCTAATTTCTCTGGAGTATTCCTCAAACCCGTACAACTTACCATGATACACATTAGCACATCCAGGCTTTCTTTGGAATCCCTTCGTCAACTGACAGCTGTGCGTAGATCTCTCGGCTTGGTTTCCTTGTTTTTCATTTATAAGGGATAACATTTCGTACTCGGCTAAGCCCACGAAATCCCTAACGCTTATTAAGACAGAGCTTCAATCTGTTCTCTATAGTCTCAGGATGGGCGTGCTTGGGAAGTATTTTGATTAGTGATACGTACAGCGAGCGGATGGTCAGATTTCCGAAATGAAATCAATGAAACATTCGATTGATGACAACCATCTGGCAAAAATGAACAAACAAAAAGTGAAATTTCCTGAAACAGATAAAATATCTTCTATTTCGAGTGCTATTGACGAAATGGACATCAATATGTCTTGTCACAATCATGTCACTGGAATTGCAAAGGCTGTTTCTCAAAAGCAGCCTTTGCAATTCCAGCGTTTAAAGCCTCTTCGATGGGTGTAATTTGACCAAGTTTAGGTAGATTTGCTTTAACTCCCAATACTTCACCAGAATTTACGTTTTGCTCAATATCTTGCAAATCTTGTTCAGGATCTGGTCTATCTACATATAACATAAGCAGCCATAAATTCACTGTCCGGAAAAATATTCTTATTAAATGGATGAATTCCGGAAACCTGGAACCCAGCTGTAATGTTGTTTGGAGTTGCCGCTAATGGTAGTGCAGTACGAACAATACTGGGTATGTCATAAATGGTCATCGTTGCACCCGGACGATTATTCATCCAAGAATTACAAGTACTATTGACATACTTCTTCAACGGTCCATACACACTGCGATCCAGAGGTTGGAGCTTATGGTTACAGTGAGGCGGAAAGGATAACACTGTTACGTCGTGATCTTTGCAGATGTTTAGTGCTTCGGGAGATAAATGCGAATCGTGGTTTTCTATCAAAAGCAGAAGAGGGTTTTCTTTAGTCTTTAGACGCCTTGGATTATTGAATAAAATGATGGATTTATTGTATAAAATAAACTTCTCTCATCCAGCATGATAGATTGGCACTTTCATCGCTTCTAGGCGGGGCATCTATGAGAAAATGGGGCTTAAAATGAACACGAAGAAATATGAAGAAAGGTGGCACAGTATTTCCAGCAGCAGAAACAGAACACGCCAAAGTTACAAGCGTACCGTGTTCTGCCGAAGTAATTCTTCCCACTTGTTTGACATCACGTCTACTCACAATTAGGTCAGATTTGTGAACTGTAGTAATCTCTGTTTCGTCCATATTCCAGATGTCCACAGGACTGAGGTTATACCTTCTAAGAACAATTTCTAGATTGCTGAAAAATCTGTCTACATTTGTTTTATTGAAGCTCTTGGATTTAAACAAACTGGTGACTTCAGGTATCCTTATAGCCAATTCAGAATTTCGCTTTGAAAATGATGTAAATCAGTCGGGCCTGCCATCTCATTTTTCCAGCTATTTGGAATGCAAAGAAGTTGCATACAAATAAGCTAATCTTTTCACTTATTTGGGCGTAACACCATAGTAAATATCGGCAGCTTTTTTATGTAATCTGTGAGATTGGACTCTTGAAGCTCGGTGAAAATCTAAAACCAAAAATTTTACTAGGAACTAGATCATCAAGTATATTTTTTAAAAAACCTACCTGTCTATTTTTAAAGTATCCAACAACTGTTGAAGGCATTTCTCTTTCTGATTGCAGTTCCTCTAGTGTAAACTTGAAGCAATATCTTCTTAATGTGTTGAATGGAATTTCGAAGTCACTAATTTTACGGCTCTGACCGCCCTTAGCATAATATCCGGGGGTGTTTTGCTTCTTTTCGATTTTCTTTTAAACGTATGCATTTAAATGAAGGTTTCCTGAAAAAGCCAGCTAGTAGCAAAACAAAAAAAAAAGTAAAGCTAGCCATCGGGATAGTTCACTGTACCAACCAGCCCCTTGCAGTTTGTACCAGCCATCCCCAATGCATTTTTTACGTTAGAAATGTTTAAACTTTATAAATCAAAGTTTTATATTTGGAAAGTATTGACAAAAGTGCACATTTTCTTAATATATATACTCTGTTATCGAAAAAGCAATAAAAGTGATATTACAAATATTTCAAACTCATAAATATTTACCTACGGGTATTTACAACATACACCAAGTAGAACTAAAAAAAACGCCCACACATTAACGATAACTGCCTTCAACTGGTGCGTATTCAAACACTTTCCGATAGATGCGAGCAACGCTGGTGTTAACCGAACGGATTCCGAAATTTTACGAATGTACCAACCAACCCCGGTCTCCCCTACGGATGAAGTGAACGTGAACGCATCTTCCAGTACATCAGACAAGAATATTCAAGGAAAACAGAAACGAGATTTGATGCAAGAAGTATGATGTCCTTAGTGTCAGGTGAAGAAAGTTGGTAAACCTTCTATAGGCCTATTGAACATATTATTAAATTTTTTCCATTGGTTTGACACTAATTGACCACACTGTATAACCAAACTCAAATTTATTTCACTTATACACTGACGATACAAATACCTTAACTCTCTAACAGAACTTCAGACTAATGATCAAATATCTATCGCTTTATTAGCTTACTTCGTACTGTACTTTCAACTAGACTCTTGCCGTCATCTGACCAATCACACGTTAAACGTACCAATCACACACTCGCTAGAGGATGCATATTTT
>WOGN01005407.1:0-13232 GCA_015342105.1 Leptinotarsa texana
AACAACCCGTACTGCCACCAACAGCCAGACCCTTGCAATGAACCCGGACCACCCGACGGATCTATGAATTAAACACACAACCAGGCTAAACACAAAACAACACTACACTAACACCAACACACAAAACAATACACACACACACAATACACTCACCCTGAAGAGGCATAAGCCAATAACAGGGCCATACACAGAAATACCTATACAAAAAATTGTAATACACAAAACAAATTGTCAAATAAACGAAAAAAAAACAACTCTATAATACTCATGTTCTTATCAGAATCTGTCACTTGTATATATTTTATATGATTTCGATGTTAATTTTCACGTACTTTGAAAGGCCTTGATGTCTGGTAGTATGGTATTAATTTTAATTATCTGTTTTTTCTTTCTCGGGTTTTGTATGTACGAGTAAGTTTGTTATTTAGTCACGGAATATAACGTATGACGTTAATTCTGAACGGTGTTCGTGTTGTTGGTTTGGAAGTTGCTGTTTTGATGGACTGGTATAGCTGCCGTGTTATCGTTATAGGACTTCATTTTCATTGCAGTCATTCTAGAATAAACGAACGTATTTAGAATTCCGTAGGTTGCAAATCATTTTGACTTTTTTCAGAAGGACGGTACACAAGCACTACAGAAAAATCCTTTAGACGCTCTAAGGGCGGTGCTTGACTCTATGGTGAAGAGAGTTTATTACACCTTTTTCACAGTTGCATGACGATTTGATGGGTATTTGAGGTATCAAGTCTTATATGTTTTTTTCCCATAAACACTTTCATCAATATGATCTGACGACTTTTAATTTCTATTGTGAATTTTGTTATAGAATAAATTGATATAAGTAGCTTCATTTCAGAAATCCCAAGATTATATATACAGAAAATATAATTCCAACTTGGAGCTGACTTTTGTTAACAAGAATTGGGCAAGGTCATGGGCTCACCATTATCTTCCATTATGAGTAACATCTGAATGGAACAGTTTCAAGCATATTTTGTTCAAAGTCAATAGAACACCCCTAAAATTCTGTGGAAATATTTGAAAAAGTTCTGTACTGTTTGGAATAAAAAGCATATTTTTTTTGTTAATATACCTAAACGAACATGATCCGACAATGTCCACAATAGAGACTGGAGCAAATGATCAACTATATTTGCTTGATGTTATAATAAATAACAATGATACTAGTATTTACAGAAAGAAAACAAATCATTGGATTCCTCCACTACACGGAAAGTAGAGGTGAAACGGTTTGCAAAACTACGAAAAAAGTTTATGAAGAAATGTCATTGCTGAAATCTGTTTTAGGAGTGGATGGATTCCCAAATTAACTCTTAGGTACAATGGACCACATGACTTTCGACATGTAATTCTCTAATAAATTTACAAAACAAGAAGAGAGGATGATAAATAGTCAGTTAGAGTACTTGCTTGGTAAACAGTCTGTTATATAGACTGTTCAAAATCGGAACATGGGAAGAAAACCAAAATGTACTGTATAATTAGGAATTCAAGCTACAGATACTTACTTGCTAAATATACAAACTCGTAAATCGCCCAGGGAGAAGTGTAGGCAATCCGACAATGTCCGAAGAATATGAATCTGAGGCCTCAACGAAATGAGCGGATCAATATTCGCATAGATAGGTAGATAGATATAACTTCCTTTCGAAGAAATTTTATGGAGGAATTGAAGTTTTAATAGAACAGATCGACTCTACACTTACGGCTCAAGGACTCAGGAATCACAGGAACGAAAAAAGTCAAATTTCAATAAACCAATGAGGCTGCAGTGTTCTCAGATATCTCGAAAGTAAAACAAAAACCAACTTTCTAAATATTGAATCAATACTTGCAGAGGGTATTTTTCTAGGAGAAAATATATTTTGTTGATTATCCATATGCAAATCATAGTAATCTTCGAAAGAAAGAAAGAAAATCATCAAACTTTCATCCATGATCGATAAATCTCTTCACAAAGATGTATAAATCAACCAGAGGTATCATATACAAACTGCAATTTATTCTGTGCAAAAGCTCCGCGATTTCATGTCACTTTAAGAGAAAAATCTGCTTCATCACAAAACAGTTCGGAAAAAGCATTCGTACAGCTACTTAGTTACTTCAATGCCAGCCAAATGACTGATTTCACTGAAGAAGAAACATTTTCAAAAAAAAAGCTTTTTGCCTCTATACTACTCCAATATATTAAGAACGAGAAACTTTTGAAGGAAGGAAGAAAAACATCAAAACTAAATGGAAATTCTCTACAAAGATGAAATTCATGTAATTTTCATCACGACTCTAGGAAGATTATATAGAGGGGAAATATATTTTGTTCCCGGCGACTTCGCCATTTCAAAATTTTTATTTTAATCTTGTATTTCGTTTGTATTCGTTGAATTGTTTAATCTATTAAATTTTGCAGTGAAGATGAAATCAATACAATGTTGGAAAATTGAGTATTCTATGGAATTTCATCAGGAGACTATGCTATATCAATTCGTTCAATGCAGTCAAAATATATAAAACTGAAATGAGGCATATAAGAAATGGCGAAGTCGCAGGGTTGAAAATGGATATGTCCCCAACGGTGATCCAGATTTCTTTAAAGGTCATAACTTCTAGCGAATAATGAGTATATAGCTTTGACCAAAGTCTAATTGTCCCAATGGAAGAGCCAAGGCCAAAAAAACGACGTTAAATTCGATCAAATGTCTAGGTTTGATTCTACCGTGACGTAGTGTATCAGGAGTTTTTGCACATGGTCGTACCGTCAACTAAGAGTACGAGTATTATACGCCGCTTTCGAGAAGCAATAAAAAGAAAACTTCCGCTGTTGCACAAGAACAATGCATGGCTTTTTCATTACGATAATGCACCTTCTCATTTGTTCGTAATTTTTTGGCTAGAAACAACACTGTTATCATGCCCCAGTCACCGTATTGACGAGATTTGCGCCCCTGTGACTTTTTTGTATTTCCAAGATTGGAGAGATACATGAATGGACGGTGTTTGCGACGATTGATGAGATAAAAAACCGAATTGCTAGAAGAGCTCAAGGACATATCAAAAAGTCCTGCTTCGAGGATTGGAAAAACGCTGGCACAAGTGTATTATATCTGCGGGGAATTACTGTGGAAGAAAAAAAATAATAATTGATGTTTTGTGAAAAATGAAAATTTATTTTATTTTTTTAACAGACCTCGTAGGTCACAGAAACATCAAAATGTCTAAAAATCAGTGTTTTTTCTAAAAGATATTCTGTGATATAATATATTTGACTAACATTGCCATCATCTATCAGTAATTGTTTTTTTATCGGGTATGTCCTATAAGCAAACACGTTTGATATTAGCTTCACCTGTATGTATGTATATATGTTTGTTTGTATGTATGTTTGATCTATTCGCGGGCAGATGACGCTGTACGTACCTATCAATTATTGCTCGACCTATTCGCGGGCAGATGCCGCTCCTTGATATATTGTTCAAAAGATAATTAAAATAAAAAACATTTTAAGAATTATAAGTGTTAGCAAAATTTGGTACTACAGATGAAATATTTAAATAATTACAGTTACCCGTGATTCACTGCTGAAAAAGTTTTGAACGAAACGTAAGGTACATTTTAAAATCTAATTCGATTATTTGAAAGCAAACCAGAATATGAATTTCAACAACAAAAACTTTATCGTAAATTGTACAACTAAAAATTCAGTTACTCAAATATTTCAAAAAATCAAAAAATTAAAATTAAGATGCTTGACATACATATCAGATCAAAAGATTGATTTGAAATAAAATTATTCACTGAAAAAATATTTTTATTCGTTTAATATTTTCAAAGAAACTTTAAATCAAAACAAGACTGAATTGTTTTTTAAAATTATTACTGCAAATTTTCTCTGTACTTCGAAACAAATTTTACAACTGTCCGCCCTCTGTTGGAGACTTACTGCATCTCAGTATTACTACAGAATTTGAGTTTTAAACTTCATTATGTTGGAATTTTACATTCGTGACTAGAACTTAAAAAAATATTTTTGACAATAAATCGGACTAAAAACTGAAAAATAAATATAGTTGAAAAAAATGAAAACACACTTCTAAAGAACATCGTACTAAAAAGTTTAAAATACATTTTTTAAATAAGCTTGAAACAATAACGAACGGAAAATACCAGTATTATTGTGAAAAAAGCGTGGGCGCTTTGTGCCATATTTTGTATATCAGGTGCCCGTCGTTTTTTTCACAATAATACTAGCATTTTTCGTTCGTTATTGTTTTAAGCTCATTCAAAAAATATTTTTAACTTTTTACTTCGATATTTTTTGAAAGCGTGTTTTTCAGTTTTTTTAAACTATATTTATTTTTAGGGATTTTCAACCGTATACAAAAATTGGATTTCATTTTCCTCGAATTCTTTCGGAGCAATTCTGTTCAGACTTCCAAAACCTGATAACAAGGGTTTTATTGTGAAACTCAAGATTACTTCGAAATGAACTATTCCGTTGTTCCAATAGTTTTGGTCATTTTGTCTACTTCAAACTGTAACTGTGAACATAATTTGATAGAAATAAGCGCTGCACTTCTGCCAACGTAATTAATTCAATCAGCATAACAATTGGGTGCTCGGGATTCGATGAAGTCGACAAAAGCCGTTTTTGCCTGGTCCTGGATGGCGAAAGTTCTACCGATGACAAAGTTAACAAAGTTCTTGAAAGTATGATAGTCGGTTGGTGAGAGGTCTGAGGAGTATGGTGGGTGAGGCAGAACTCCGACACTCAATTTGTTTGATTTTTGGACAATGATTTGTGAAACGTGCGGATGGGCGTTGACCATCCGCACGTTTCACCGGCTGCTGCTGACGGAATTTTCGGTACACTTTGTCGATTTCCTCATGATAGGACTGTGCTGTGATGGTTTGGTTCAGTTGCAGAAAGTTACAGTGGACCACACCAGCCGCTGACTAACATACAGTAACCATGGTCTTTTTGGTGAGTTTTTGCTTTTGGAAAGTGTTTGGTTGGCTCATCGGTGTCCAAACACCGTCCTGAAAATCTCTTGGTATCGTAGAGGATCCACTTTTATCACACGTGACGATCCAATCCAAAAAAATATCGTTTTGGTTGTGCAAGAGCAAAGAAGAACAGACTTCGAACCACTTTTCGAGCTTTTTGACATTTCAGACAACAAAAACCTCATGGCAGCTGACCCCCAGTTATTCCACCCTTCCACGTACCACTTGTGATGGTCAGTCTCCACCAGTGTCCCCAAATCCTCGTTTTTGATAACTGTAGGTCAACAAATTCGGGGCTCAACTTGAATCTTCGAACAAATTAACATCAAATTATCATAGCCAAATGTCTGGTTAATTTTTTAGGGCTATTTCGGCGGGGCTTTGGTTCAATTCGAATTCGTAGAGAAAAATTGGCCGAAAATCGCTCAACGACATCCAAAATATGTCATATCATATGAGCAGCATCAATGTATACAGTACAAAATTCTCTATCGATAAGTATATACCACAATACAGTTGAATAAAAATCTATTGAGGTTTGGAGCTACCAAAACATATGACATTAAAACGGGCAAAACTTTTTAAAAAACCTATTATCATGATGTAATGTTGAGTCATTTATTGCCTCACTTCCCATTTTGTAAGTTATCTCATTCATTGATGAAGTTGAAATGTGATGCACTCCATATGAATTCTACAATAACGAATGTTTCATTGATTGAGAGCATATGATTTTTGTGGATCACTTCATCTTCAGTGAATTTCATTGCCGGTTATTCGGAAATAGTTCCCAACTTCAAATGTTGCATAATAGAGAGATTACGCCTCTGATGTACTTGTGGTCAAGAATGCTGCTTTTGTTCCTTTCGTTGATTTAAAAGCTTTTGGTGTCGTTGTATTTAGTGAGGGATTTGCGAAATGAACTGAGCAACAAACCAGAAAGAGTTTAAAACTTTTTGTTGTGTGATTCAATTGAAACGACATTTTTGTCGAGGCAGATAGATATTCATCATTGAAATTTCAAACAAATGTGAAATACAGTAAGTGAACAGATACGAGTTCAATAACAATTCAAAAACATACATGAAATTATATGCTACATGCTGATTTGTTACATATCGTTCTTATTTTATGGGTGTACAAAAATGTCCCCGCGATGGAATAAGTCTATATTTGAAATATAGTTATCACAAAATGAAAACTATAACGCGAGAAAATAAGTCAATGTTGCATTTGTGTTTTCTGTCGCCATTAGATAAAATTATTTCAAAATTGAAATTGACAGATACGATCATGCTTTCATTTGAATGACCTTTATTATGTAGGTAGTCATAACGCAATGAAACAAAAAGTTTTCATCCCACGTAGTATTCAGTTATTCGCAGGATTTCTTCTTATTGGGTAGAATTTCAAACTTCTGACGTAAAATGAATCTAGTGAAAACACTTTTCCCATATCAGAACAACTATACTCAATTTCCCTCGAGAAGCGGTTCGCTAACCGAGTTAGCATCATCAGTAGATGAGTCAGACTGTCTTCTCCTTTTCATCTCATCTCCTGATAATGCTAAGTTGGTGAGCGGAACTCCTGTTGAGAGACAGTATTTTTGTTCTGATGTGGAAGAAGTGTTTCAAATAGGAAATTTGCATTGTTCAAAGGTCCGTATCAGTCAGCGCGTGCGGGACGCGCATCGACCGCTGTAGCACTATTTTCGCCTTTAATTAAAATTATACATATCGGTGATAGACTTCCAGAAGGTGGAACTTTTTTTTAGGAAATTTGCTTCTTTTTGGAAATCTTTTTTCAACTTTTCAATATCTTTAATATTTTCCGAGTTATTTGCAAAAACCTAAACCCCCCTTTTTTATTAAACTGTTTATAAGTTTTGCAATTTCTTCGAGCCCCTCATGAAAATTTTCAAAAAGTTGCTAGAGGTCATTCCGAATCGATTGAGCTCAAAGTTAAAAAAAAGGATCATGTGTCCCAGACTATTAGAAACTTCGAGAGATTCGAAAAACCTGTATGACCACAGAGTGTATGTAACCGAAGAATGTGTACTAGTTTTTCTGCTACATGAAATCCCTACTATAACTGATGGAATCAAAAATGATATTTGTCAAATGTAACCCAAATTAGAAGACCCACTGCTGCCCACTTTCATCTCTTGTTAGTTACTACAAAAGCTTATTGTATCAGTCAGCAGTTTCGTCATGGACAATAACTTCTGTGAACCATGGAAACCTATAACCTGCTAGTAATTGCACAGTAAAACGTAAGACCCCATTTATCTTCGCACAAATTTATATATCTTAGGGTTGTAATTCGTAAAGGATTGAGAACTGAATAACGAAAAGGAAAGCTTTAAAACAAATTTGTCGAACTGGTAATCTGAAAAGTGTGAAAAATATGAGTGGGGCACCGAAAACGAAACAGATCGAATATATTCAAATCACATGTTTTCTGAAAAAAATACGAACACACGTCGATTTGTAATCCAAGACAGACTTCTTTCTATGATAACCTCAACTGTCATACGTCTCCCCCCACCTCTCGTTCACTATCACCCAAACAATTTGAAAACGGAAAGTAGAAAGTGTGACAGATAATTAGAAAGGTAATTCCATAATGAATTCCGTCATGGCAATTTTTGCTACATAACTTCCTATTTTGGCGTCCTCTTGCCGACAAAAAAGCTGATCTGTAACCCAATTTTTGATACTTTATTTGCAAGCTAATTTGACATAAATTCGGTGAAAAGGCATTATGGAATTTTTCTAAGGCAAAAAACAAAATGGCACCTCCACAATGGCGGACAAGATTTGCAATGATGGTCCGATTTGATTCAAAATTTATAAGTGGTTGTTTTCAGGGTCGGAAATTATGATAATTTTTGTTGATGCAAAAAACAAGATGGAGGGCGAAATTTGTAATTATGGTTTGACTCGACCCGGCACCGAAATCGAATTCTTCAAAATACATGTGTTGTGACAATAATGCAAAAAGAAGTCGATTTTACATCCAAGGGGGACATCTTCCTGTCGTAATCTCAACTCTCATACCTTTCTCCTCACCCCTTGGTTGCTCATACAATTTGACTAGGGAAAGGATTAAGTGTGACATAGCATTGAAACGGTTATCACATAAGAAATTCAGTCATGTGAGCCACAAATATCGTCCGCCATATTTTTTTTTGCATCGACATTACAATTACAGTAAGGTGGTAACTTCCTACTCTGAAAATCCCCACATTCAAATTTTGATTCGAATCGGACCATAATTAAAAATTCTGTACGTCATCTTGGAGCCGTCATATTGTTTTTTTGCATTGATAAACAAATCATAATTTCCGACTATGAAAATCACCACTTTGAATCAAATCGGACCATAACTGAAAATCTCGTCCGCCATTGTGGAGCCACCATTTTGTTTCTTCCCTTAGAAAAGTTCCATAATGCACTGTCACCGAATTTATGTCAAATGAAGTATCATAATTTGGAATACGGAAAAGCTGTTTTTCCCGCAAAAGGGCGTCAAAATATTGTTAGGTAGCGAAGATTGACATGGCCGAATTCTTTATGGAATTTCCTTTTTAATGAAGTTATGACAAAAAGATGTCCGTCTTGGATTACAAATTGACGTGATTTTGTATTTTTTTTTCAGAAAACATGTGTTTTGAAGATATTCGATCTGTTTCGTTTTCGGTGCCCCACCCTGTATAACACTATCTATATATAACAGTAAAACACCTTGTTCAGTAGATTGTGGAAATAACGTTGGAAATTATCAGTCGTCAGCTTGCAATCAATTTTTCTTCAATAAGTAGAAGATTGATGTTATTGTTTTTTGACAAAATAGTAGGCTACATTACTTATTGTCTGTGGTCGCCACATTTTTAGATTTTTACTTCCGTTGGGCTACGTGATATTATATACGGTTTTCTAACAAAGACTCCCAAATTTAACGGCCATGTTTTCGAAACTAAATCTTGTCATTCATTCAGTCTGTTTCGCCAAATTACCATGGACAGATATAGCAATCAACAACACCTGCAAATAATAATATTGTTTTATCAAAAAGAATATTCTATTCGGGCAATGTACCGCGCGCTTCGCCCATTTCACCCATACTCACAATGTGGTGAACAAATTTGAGACCACTAGTATAGCAAACGATCGAACAAAATGTCAACGAAAACATCGTTACTGTCTGTGAGAGTGTGCAGTCAATTTCGCGTTACTCACAAAAACTTGGCATTTTGCAGGCCACAACTTGCCGAATTTTGTGTAGTGACTTGGGCCTGCACCCATACAAAATTCAACTGACTCAGGAACTGAAGGAAAGGACCATAAACAAAGACGTGTGTTCGCTTTTTGAGCTCTGCAGCAGTTGTTAATTGACCTTGATTTCCATCGAAAAATAATTTTCAGCGATGAAAGAATGTATACTTGAACAAACGAAATCGTTGAATTTGGATGATACTAATCCACATAAGATCCAAACGCGGTGCAATGCACTGTCACTGTTTGGTGTAGATTTTGGGCTGGCAGCGTCTCGGTCCATATTTCTTTGACAACGACGTTGGCCAGGCTATTTCTGTCAACGCCGAGCACTGTACGTTGATGATCACCTTATTTTCTCCTGGATTGGATGTGGTTTCAACAGGACGGCGCTACGTGCCACACAGCTCATGCCACATTGGATATTCTGCACAGGTGTTTTGAGTGAGGGCATGGTGGATCGATCGAATTCAGCTTGACTTATGCGCCAACGTCATGTCGCATAAGTCAGGCGCTAACGTCATACTCCACACAAAAGCCTGGAAAGTAAAATAAAAGAAGTTCGACGACTATTCAATCGATTTGAAGAGTCAGGTAACTGGGAGCTTCGTAGAACTACTCTAACGACATACACCAAGAAAATTAGAAAGGCAAAACGGGGTCTTGGAGGAAGTTTTGTGAGAGTATCTCTGATTTACCTCGCAACACAAGAATTCTCAAGATTCTCTCTAGAGAGCTGACTGCTGAAATTGGATCGCTTAAACGACCCGATGGAACATTTACGACCTCTAGTAAAGAAACGTTAGAGCTTTTGATAGAAAACCACTTTTCTGGAAATCTGACTCTTGATAACAACAGACCGCCCATCTTCGAAGCGCTAAATGCCCAAAAAAGAACGACTGGGACGTCATAAAAAAGGTTATCACAGCACCGGTAGTTAAATGGGCTATCAAGTCTTTTCAACCTTTCAAATCCATCGGAGAGGATGATATATTTTCAGCTCTTCTTCAAGACGGACAGGAAAGAATTTTACCTATTCTCACAAAATTGTATAGAGCTAGTCTGGCGTGGAACTATATATACCACCCAGTTGGTTGGCAGCAAGAGGAGAAAATTGGATGATCTAATGCCACTTTTCCTCAAAGGTGTGGTCATTCTATTTGGAACGGAAATGAAATATCTTGGCATTGTCCTTGATAAAAGACTCACCTGAAACGCTCACTTGGAAAAGTTTTACACGAAGCCACACTGTCTCTATGGAAATGTCGAAGGATTTGTGGTAAAACTAAGTGTGTAGTTCCCAAACAAATTTATTCCATTTATGTGATGATTGTCAGACCAATGACCACGTATGGTGCAATTGCTTGGTGGCCGAAAGCTTCACAGAAAACGGCCCAAGTAAAGCTCTCTGGCTAACAGAGACAGGCTTGTCTGGCTATCAGTGGTACCATCATTACCACACCGTCAGCGGCCATGCAGATCCTTCTAGATCTACCTCCTTTCTACATTTTTCTGGAGAGAGAGGCTAGATGGACTGCATACAGACTGGTGCACATTGCCAATTGCACAAATCAATTCAATGCAGAGTGCAACAGACTGTTGGTTGACAATGGAAGTCACAGGATTCTGGAAATGACCTCTGACTGTATGCCTTCATCTGTCAACTACGAACTGTCTTATAAAGTACTATTTTTGAGTAGAGAGGACTGGATTCTCCGGGAGAAAGAAATATTAAGAGCAGAAAGTTGTTGGTTCACAGATGGATCAAAAAGACCTTCCGGTTTTAGTGCAGGTGTTTTTAGTCGCAGACCCAGGACATAGTTATCTACCTGCCTAAGAACTTATGCGACTGTATTTCAAGCGGAAATTTACACAATTGAATTGTGTGCAGATAAATTAGATGAATCGATTCTCACTCACAAGTCAATAAAAATATTCTCGGACAATCAAGCAGCATTGGAAGCTCTTGGCTCCTACCAAGCAACGTCTAAATTGGTAGCAAACTGCCAAAAACGACTCTCCTCGATAGAAAGATTTAACAGATTTTCTCTGGTATGGATACCTGGCCATATTGGCCTGGAAGGCAATGAAGCTGGCGGCTTCATCAGACCAGAAGTAATTGGCATCGCTTTGGGCTTTGCCAAACAAACACTAAACACCTGGATGGCAAGAAGATTTATGGACATCTGGCAGAATCTTTCAGAATTTGCTCACTCCAAAGCGTTTATTCACCTTTTGAAGCTTGATACCAAACTGTTGTTAGACTACAGTAGGGATGAACAAATATATAACAGGCCTATTTACAGATCACTGTCATTGAATCATCATATGAAGTGACTTGGACTGTCGGAAGACAGTGTGTGTCACCTTCATCTGGAAAATGATGAAACAGCAGAGCATATACTTTGCGCCTGCCCCGCTGGCTACCGAATAAGGTTTATGATGTTTGGCAGAGCTGTACTCTCACCATCTGACCTGAAAGACCACTAACCATACAAACTAATCGGTTTCGTTAAGAAGCTGGGTTTATTTGGACGAATGTGAATAGGTGTGAGCCACAATATACCCTTGTGGGTTGCGGTGGAGGGTCGAATAGACCCACTGACTTCAGAGACTCATCTACTTATTTACCTATTTTCAGCGAAATTGTTGCTTAAAATGACTTCCTCTAATAAGGTAGGGAACTGATCGCTGTGAAACTTGCTTTGTCCCCAAATGAAAATGTTTGGTAAAAAATCATTATTGTGTCATCTGCTGAACATTGATCTTGGGTGGAAATTATGAGGCAGTAGAACTTGAACTCGGGTATAGGAAATGTCTTTTTAGAACTATACATACGTTTTTTGGGCTAATTTCCAGCTGCAGTACGATCTTCTTGGTACTATTTGAAGGATCTTCTTCTATCGTATCAAGTATAGTTTCTTCTAGTTCAGGTGTTGTTACAGTTTCTGGTCTTCCACCACCTACATTTTTTATTGAAACTCTCAGTTTTACATAATCTTGCATGTGATGTTCTGAAAGTTTAGGCAATGGAATTACTCTGATGCGATGTCTGTTCTGGTGAATTCTCTGTGCTTATTTCGCATTTACATTTGCTAATTCACAAATGAAGTGTATGTCAGTCATTTCAGCGTCGGTAACATTAATCATGATGGAATCACTGACTCTGACTTCCACTGATATGACAACACTATCACTGCCAGCTGGTTTCCAAAGCAGGTGTTTATGGAATGTAATATTTTTTTCTCGAAGAAAAAACAAGCGATTAAAAAACTACAAGTGTGGAGTCATGAGGAAAGCAATGATGCATGCGGCAATCATCCATGTATCACAGAATATTTAGTTTTTACCCGTGGAAATGAAAAATAATTGACTACACTGAATAATCTAACTAAACTTTATTTCATTTGAAATACAAAAAACACTTCAATAAAAAAGTTCAACTATTATTCAACATGAATTTCTACAAAATTAATAAGTCATCAATCGAACAAATTATTATTTGAATATCTATCACATTATTGGAACACTTCGCGTACCGCACTGTAACGTCCACTTGACTGTTCACTTGACTTTCCGAATACGCTTGCAGCTAGCGTTTGAATAGCGCAATGGAACATCGTAGAATTTTGCCGAACTTCCATCGACATCGGTAACATGTTTCTTGTTGCTTCTCGAGCGACAGGTAACATTGGATATTCCCACGCTTTCAGCTACGTCACGTTTAGTTAATTGTTACCAGTGGTGGCTGGCGTTATTTCCTTTCGATCATGATTTACAATACTACCCCCTACTCTGAGGTTGTTCACCCCAAACAACATTCCAAGAGGGGACATCGCGACCCATGTAAGGACTCAACCTTTCTATGTGGCCAACTTTTGGCTTGCTTCTGGGTGACAATTGGATTCTATACACCAGATCGTTAATTTT
>WOGN01005408.1:0-12082 GCA_015342105.1 Leptinotarsa texana
CAGCCATATATTGTTACGTACAGCGCCATCTTCTCGCGAATAGATCAAGTAATAATGTCGATATATCAAGGAGGTTACGTACAGCGCCATCTGCCCGCGAATAGATCAAGCAATAATGTTGATAATTCTGTCAAATATACATCCCGAGCTTGAGAGTTACACATAAACATGCATACATACAAAATATAAAGTGTGTAAAAACAATAAATTATTGAAAAACAAAACTGCAACTGGAATTTATTCCATTCGTCAATACTTTAATGAAACATTATTCTGATCTCAAGTTTATTATTTATTATCTAGATAACTAGAACAAGCTTCGAAACGTATGTATGAACTGAATATAAAACCCCACCTTGAAATTATTGAATCCTAATTGAGAAAAAAATAGGTCAAGAAATTATTCGTAAACTGGCACCGATATAGAGGTTATTTTGAATATGATTTAAATGGATTTTGAAACAAAAAAACAATGGCTATTTGGGTTTCAAATTGATTGACCTATTCGGCAGATGAATAATGTTAAACATATTGCAGATCGGAAGGAACACAGTTTGTACAGGGTCTCTGTTATACAGGGACTCAATGAATGTACGATGGATATCCGAAAACGTTTGAATCGATATAAATGTTTAAATTTGAATGCTTTCCTGAAATGAATAACAAATTTTTAGTTGAAGAATAGAATGAGTATTATATGATTGATAATTTCGATATAAATGAGGGCTGCAAAATTTTGATGAGATATATACCTAACAGGTCTATTGAAATTGAATTACATTTAAATTTTGAAAAAATACTATATATATGTTACGGTAAATGTCCATTCTTGGGAAATGTACACTTTTACCGTAAAATGTGTACATTTCCCAAAAAGTTAGGTATATGTGAACTGAATATAATGTATAAGTACATTTCCCGGCGAATGTGTACTCTTGCCTTTAAAAAAATATTTATTTAAATGAACATAATACAAAAGGCTTCATTAACGAAAATTATTTTAATTAAAAAATGTAAATGACAAATAAAACATAGTTTTCTTTGCATATTATACAGTAGGTTATGATCCCAATATTCATAAATACAATTTTCGTCCTAGTTTTTCCGAACCAATACGATGGGAATCAAACAAATAATAATAATAACATACTTTTCATTATTCTAGCAGTTGCATTTTATAAAACTATAAAGAAACATATAGAAATTTCATAATGAAAAAAGTTTTATGTATTTGAGCAAGAATTGCTATTGTGGCACTTGGAATTACATAATATTCCAGCATTTTTACACCTGCATTTTTTTGAGGAAAATGTCCCTTTACAGGTGCATCTTTTAAAACCTTGTCCACCAGTGAGGGATTGCATTCCTATAATTTCTCTTACCGATTTCTCAACATCTTGAGGAACATCTTCGTATGACATAAACTTTAGTTCGCAAATGGCGAATTTATGCCTAGTATATTGTTTTAAAAATCTCTGACGATCAACCTCTGGAATGGAAACTAACACTGTCACCAATCACAGCAGCAGGAAATTTTTCTTTCGAAAGATAACACATTTTGATACCTTTATTTTCTAAATTTTCCCTTGCTTTCTTTCGAGCATTATCAACTAAAATATTCTTCGCGTTTAAAACAGAGTTTAACTCAAAACTTCCATCTTTATCTTCAATTTGGTTGTATAATAAACCATCATCCAAAATTATATCTAACGTTTCAATTTTCAATGGAAAATTCATCGTTTTCTGCGACTTTGCTATGTGTTGTGTGTACTCCTACTAGTAATTGTTCTAACTCTTCTTCTGTTGTCAGTTGTTCAACATATGCCATAGTTAAATTTGATTTCAAACCCAATTTCCTTCTTGTTCCTAATAAAGCTTTATACCATCATGAAAAACTCTATTTTTCATCAGTTGAACATCAGTTGAAATTGTAAATGTTAGTTGAAGGCACATTACCCAAACGACCCAAACGAGGCAAGTGTGAACATTTACCTGAAAATGTGTACATTTACCTGAAAATGTGTACCAGTTATGGTTATTTTCTTCACCACAGAAAATATCAATTATCAGATTTGGGAGTAACATTACCACTCATATTGAATTCATTATCAAACAACTTAGAAATTATTCTGGTTTCATTAAAAGAATAAGCACTCATTTTGAAGAAGAATTTCACCTATAGTAAGTGAGCATAAATGGGAACAACTTGTTCAGGCCACTCTTCACTTACCTACACAGTAGGTTCATGGACTGATATCTATTAGAAATAACTAATCCCCTGGCTAATACCACGAACAGCGTTGGATTATATCCGACAGGCGTCAGTGGTAGGTGTCAGTCCATAAATCTACTGTGTAGGTAATTGAAGACTAGCTTGAACGATTTGTTCCTTCAGATGATTTGATAAATAATTCTATTACATTTCTCTATCTACTATGAAAACTGTAGTTTCATTCATATAATCATATAAGAAAAGAAAGAAATATGATAAAATTGAAACAAAGAAGGGAACAGCATAGTAATTTTCTCTCTCAAAACTTCTAAAGAATAGAATATATACTTACTTCAACAATTATAATTTTCCCCTCATTGATTTATTGAAACAGCAAGGTATTATTGATTAACAATATTTTACTTGACTTGCGTCTTCATTGAAGAACACAAATATATTTAAATAGTTTTCGAAAAAATGTTTCACTTCTTTTCATCAGTTGAATTGGTTATAAACAAATAAACAAATGAAATAAAAAAATAGAGAAAAGCGTCAAAAATGCCTATTATTTTTATAAACAAATGCAAATAATTAATAATTGTAACACATTTGCTAAAAATCTCATTTGAAAGATCTGTCAATTCTTTATAAAAATGTATTCAAATTTTATTTTCATATCTTTAATAGTTTCATATTATATTAATTTTTCAGTTTACAAATCGAGTGGTTCATGCAACTTTTGTAGCATATAATTTTTAAAAAAACAATAAAAAATATGTCGCGGTTGACATTTTGTTTATAGCAAATTATTTAGTTAATAAAAAATAGTTAATGATACATTTTTTTTGTTGATTTGTAGAGGAATGTCAATTTTGATTTTTAAAATAGAAAACATTTCTCAACAATATTTTACTTGACTTACTGAGATTATATTTTTGTATTAAATAAAGACATTCGGTAAGTTGAACAATAAAAAATTACTATTACGAAATACTCATGTATTCTATTTGTTTATAAACAATTTATATACAAATGTTGCTAAAAATGTTTTGTTCAACTTATTGAATGCCTTTATCTAATACAATAACAGAAATATCATAATAAATGTAAAAAAAATACAACAATACGTCGATTATTCAAGTCAAGTAAAATATTGTTAATACATAATTACTTAGCTTTTTCAATAAGTCACTTCAACATTTTTTTTCGAGAATCATTTCCTATAGTATTTAGAATATAACCTGATTTTTATAAATTTTGAAAATTATATTCAATGGTTGAAAAAAAATTGTGACGTATTCGCTTTGGATGCCGGGTGCGCATGTCCAAATTCACCCGCGGAGGCTTATTTTTAGCATTAAATGAACATTATAAATAATAGAGACAGAGTTTCGGGAGGTGAATTTTTTTTTGTAAATTTCCTCCTCAGGGATCTTTTTTCAATTTCTTAGTTTTTGAAATATTTGCAGAAACCTAAATACACTTGTTGGCAATTTTTTATGTGCTAAAAACTGTTTCAGCACATTTTTCATTCATTCCTGTTTGAATGAGCCATCGAACCTAGGTATTTTTCGGCCATTTTCCCTATTTTTCATCATTTTCAACTTGCGAACTAGACTACTAGTCTATTTTACATAAATCGGGCCTTCCTAATATTCCAAATACTCACAAAACGATCTCACCCAGTGTTTGCGTTTCGTCCGTCGATTTCGTGATTGAAATCACATCTGTATTCATCAATTTGCGTATGCGAATCGACGACCTACTTCCTAACAAAAACACCTGAATAACGCATGATCGTAAATCCCTTAGTAAACGACGCGACGATTTCACTTTTGAAAAGCCCATCAAAAATTTGTTATTGTAAGTAGACTGTGAAGCAACGCTACCCTTCGAAATTATGACACACGACCGAGATGGCCTACATTTCGCGTGCAACAAATATACAGGGTGATTCAAGGGGTCGTTATTCACTGTTCACACTTTCTGCATAAAGGTGTGTCCACTAGCCTCATAATATGGAGGTGTTTCCTTAGTTGACAGTGGCCAGTCAGAAATCCTACTGTTAAGCGAAGGTTTTTCCTTGTGATCGCCAGATATTTCTTCGGCGCCAGCTTCCCAGGGTCGCCCAGGGTGATCCTGGCAAGACTACATCTTTTGATGTTGGAAAAAGTTATTACATGCGATGAATCACGGTCGAGATTATGGTAATTTTTCCTTTCATCCAGAAATTAAGCGCCACAAATTGAAGAAAGCTCGGATGTCTTAATCAACATACAAGGTCATGATTATTGATCCACGGAATTCTATATGTAAATTGGGTTCCTTCAAGACAATTAGTTAGCCTAGATAACTATAGGTTATCTAAGAGCATCAAGGATGCATCTTCTTGTGGAATTGGCCGCGGTGGTAGTGCGCCCGACTCACGGGCCGTGGGTCGATTGCCGCCTCGACCAGATATTTTTCTCGAGAGAATTTACCTGGTTGAACTGGGATGATTCTGGAACCGTGTTAGGAATCACACTTTAAAAAGTAGGAGCTCGTTAGTCCTTAGCTCGTACAAGTTTCTGAACTTCAAAGAGAGTGTTTGTTCGTATGGTTAACAGAAAAACAGATTTTATACAGATTTTTTTTTCTGGATGGTCGTAGCAATTAGTACCCTGCAGCTACGGAACGCCGTATTCAAGAAATCCATTATAGGAGACCTACGTCCCAAGCCACACATTTGTGTTGTTCATCTACCTGATGAACCTAGGTAACCAACATGGTTCCAAGGTCTGCCAATCTTTGAGTGGATTGTTCTTCACATATACAGGGAAATTCATGCCTACCTACTTCAAATCCAAAATCTAATGTAACGTAAATAGTGGAGTTCCACAGGAATTTCAATAAAATAGAACATAATCGGTTTCTTCGAAATATGGAAACTTCTTTTCTTAATAACAAATTTCGCTTTCAGGAAATACACATTTCAAAGAACCTCATTACACTTTTCATGAAATAAGTAGGTAATAATATTGATTTGTAGCTGTTTACATATAAACTTTCCTAGACATGTATTATCGATCTAGTTTTCTAACTAGATAATGAAAAACAGTTTTTAAAAACACAAATATATAAAATAGAATAAGTATATAACAACGGGTATTGAAAATTTACTTGGATTTACATGGACTGTAACGCAATTAGTAGAAAAATTGTAATTTCATCAAAGTGAATGAATACCAGTATATACGACTGTAGGTATTTGTAATTTGGCGCTGTTTTTGATTTGTGTAATAGAGAAAGATCTAGGTGATGTTCTTATTTATAAAACCTGGATTCTCCCTAAAATGACGGGGGCTATAGTTATATATTTTTGTACAATTTCATTTTACCAGTACTTCATTGTAGTCAGCAATGTATTAATTGCATTCAGTTTAATTCTACCAGCTTTGAACTCTATGATTCACGAGTTTTTTGCTCGTAATACATACTAAATATTGAAATAGAAAGAGTGAACAATATAAACTAGAATGGACTTTTTATCCATTTCATTGTAATATATAATTATTAACTAGACCACCACTAATTGATTCAATCCTTTGAGAAACCCAAACGCATTATATTGTTACTATCAAAATTTGACAGCTTTGAATTGTTTTTCCACAAATCAAAAACGCCGAAACATTTTTTTCAGAACCTGTCAAATTGTGATAGTACCAATATAATGAATTTTGACAAAAGGGGTTTCTTAAATGACTGATTCAATTGTTTTGACACTGTTATTTTTCTTTATTATATTGTTTGTATATATGTAAAAACATTTTTATTATTATTATTATACATCACAGCATAGCGATGAAAATAACAACTATAAGAACATGATTCAATCACATAACGGATGTTTGGAGTACAAACTGACTAAGAAAAAGTGATGATTGTCGAATGTTCATGTGAAAGTAGTTGTTTCGAAAGGACTTTTTCTTCTAGTTTGTATCTGAAAGTAATCTATGCGTGATCTACACAAATTTGGGAAGAGTTCAGTTGCTTTATAGTAGTTCCTTTGGAAGTTCAAGCCAAAATACTTTTACAAACATGACGATGTATGAGCAATTCAGAGGTTTATAATGTGAAGTGTAAGAAAATACCATCATTAAGATACAACTTTCTTAGTAGGTATGTGTTTAAGACGAATGATCATTACCGTCAGTATAATATCCGACACCAATTTTTTTCAGAATATTATAAACACATCAATCTACGTCCGGTACATGAATATTTTCAACAGATCATCAGATCATAATATAAAATTAATTTCTAAAAAACGTATCTATAGAGAGTTAAAGAAGAGTTGGAGAAAATTCGATTTAAAATTATAGTTTTCTAACTGCATTGTGATTATAATGACAATAGCTACGGCTCTAGTTTCAAGTTTCAAATAAATGAAATAATTTATTGCAAAATTAGGTACTTTGAATAAAGTAGTCAGAAAATTTTAATGCTAGATTATATAGATGGCTATGATTAATAAAAAGTATTCCATACATTTTTTGAAAATTGTTTTTCAATGTGCTTCAAAACTCGCCGAACCCATCTCAACTTACGTGGCAACTTCAGTAACGTACTCCACATTGTAATTTACATTTTCAATATTTAATAACGTTTAAAGCAAATGACAAGTGCAAAAAATATAATTTTGTAAAAATTATGAGTATTTTTGAGAGAAGAGTTTAGTACACTAATAAATCCCTATTTAAATTAAAGAAATCAACTTTGACAGATGAAGAGAAATTAAAATTTCAATTTGTTTATTCTGTTTATTACTTTTCACTTGAAAAAAATTATAAATGAAGAAGTTGTTTCATCAAATTTAATATTGATTTTTGTTTCTGGTAAAATATTAATCTGTTCTCGTTTGACAAGTTTGAATTGAACTGCATAATAATGCATATTTCAATTGCCATTTTCATGCTTTATAAAAAATTAAAAAAAGATATGATTAGTTATTGTAGAAAAATGTGTGATTTTTTTCATTATAAATACACTGCAAAAAATCCAAAAACAAAGACCTACATAGATTGTGGTATTAAACAAAAGTAACGAAATGAAACACCATCAAGAAGCAAAGAAAGCTGGTTTCAAGCTACCTCGATTTTTCAAAACACAATGCTAAAAGTATTCGTAGGATATCAAACATTTACATGCCGCTCACGTAGTTATACGTTATTTTCCAGTATTTAATTTATTCAACAATGCAAGCAAGAAAACAACTGAAGCGGTTATACTAAATTTAGATAAATATAAAGGAGGTTTTCCAAGTATTACTCAGAAATGCGGTTGCCGACATTTGGCACTCCTTTGGTTGGGAAATACACTGGAGCTTTTTTGAAGATTGCTCTCCTTGGGAAGATAAACACGTTGACAAGTTGCAGCGGAAGAATTTTTCATAAGTCACGTGGCGAATGATTTATTTACGGAAGTGAGCACCGTGTGATAAATAATCTGGAATGAGGTGCTTGGTTATACAAAGTGAAACAATTGAGTGACAGATCGGTATGGCAATCAGTATTGTTGTCACTGAGAGATACTCATTTCTATTTTCAGTGTCACTATTTTCATTCGGGTTTTGGAATTATTCCTGACGTTTCGCTGGCGATGAGTCATTCGGAGATAAACTCAAGATGTATAAACATCTGAAGAAGCTAGCCACTAGCACTGGCGAAACGTCAGGAAGAAATTTCGAAATATCGACGGCCTTCAAACCCGAATAAAAAAAGTGACACTGAAAACAGCCGCGGAAGCCTCAACATTTTTGTCATTTCTATTTTTTCAAAATTATAATTTACCATTTCTAAAAATTATTAAGTATATCAAAAAGATATATGATGGAATTGGCCGAAACTTGATAAAAAATCCATAACTTTTTCAAAAAACACTTTATTGTGAGATTTTCACTTTTACAAAAACGCAACACTTGTTTCGCCATACAGTGGCTTCTCTGGGCGTATCTTTACTAACCAAAAAACTACAAAAGCAAGCCATGGATCAGATCTGCCAAATTCAAAATTTGATAATGTCAGCTAAAGGACATTGTCATATTTTGGTGAACTCACTATCGCACTTTTTTTTGAAAAAAGAATGCATAGACGTAGCTTACAGAACGACTCAAAGTCTAAGTCAATTTATTAAAACAATAAGGACAAAACTTTGGTGTCGGATAGATCAGGAGTATATAAGCTGACTTGTAGCTCTTGCCCAAAACTGTAAATTAGGCAAACAGGAAGAACTTTTCCCAACGAATTAAAGAGCACATAAGTAGTTTCTTAAATAGAAAGACCAATTCCACATTTGTAAACCACCTTCTAGCAGAAGTTTGAAACTCAATATTCTAGAATGTCTAGAAATAAATGGTTTTAAGAATTCGGCTAATTTACTGTATGACCAAATAGAATTGAATAACTCTCGATACTACGGAGAGTTATTCAACTCTATTTAACAATTCATTAAAAGAAAAAACACTTCATTCGTTCATAATTACGACCTTTTTATCACGGAATGGGTTGAATCCATCGGTGGCATTGATGATATTAAGTAAATAGCATTCATTCCTTTATTTGATTGGTCCCCAGCCATATGAATCTTGTTTAAATTGAAAATGTATATATTTTTCGTATTTGCTCCTGAAGAGCCGTTAAGGCAAGTGTCTTACCGAGAAACATCGGTTGTCTATCAGTGAAGATGACAGTATTCCATCTAAGTGAAATTTGTTACTATTTCATTAGTATATTGTGTAGGAATCCTGTGAATAAGTTTAAATCAGTCTGTTTGAAATCTGTTCTTCCATCAACCAGCTTTCGCATCCCTACGAACAACAGCCCTCAGAAGTCGAAACTTATGCGAGTTAAGGTTTAACGAGGTCTTACCTTTTAGCGTGTGATTCCTAACACAGGTTGGACGACAGCAAGTGAAAATCGATCGTTCAGACTAGGGCTTGAACCACCAACCAACACGGCAGTCAATTCGAGAGAGTGAACAAAGCACCCACGTCGAACCGCCTGGCTACCGATTGACTCCGATTCCATTACTAATGTTTGGAAAATCTGTTCGAGGATCCAAAAACCATTTTGTTCCACGAATTTTTTCGGAGTGCAACTGTTTAAAACTTGAGTTAAAATTTATAAACTTGGTTTCTGATGTTTTACGTTGATTTTTGTTAATACTTTGATACTTGCTTATGATTTATATATTTAGTCTCATTATGATAAAATTATATTTTTTTCATTGACAATTAATTAATTAGTAAGGTTCAAGTAATGCACATGGTAATGGAGATTTGTTTAAAGTGAAACATGTTTGTTGAAGGTGTCTCAATCATATAAAATACCCACATCTCACACTGAGGAATATTCTACCAAACTTCACCAATTCGATTGAAGAATGAATATCATAACAGCGACATAATCACGACCAAGATAAACACAAGTCGTCTCTAGTTTACAACATCGACACCAGATGGAGTATCGCTTATTTTGAATTCCCTATAACATAAGAATGGATCTTGAAATGTTCATTTTCAAAACAATTTGAAAATAACATTTATCCTTCGCATGAATACGCCTCACTACTCGACTATATTTTATCCATGCCATTGTAAATGGCACTTAATTAAGAAGCAATCGAGTTTTTCCTAATTACGTAACGCGCAGAAAACGTTCTTGTACGTACGGTATTTCTTTTCATGCAAAGGTCAATTCCTGATCGCGTTCAATTCCTTCTGAATGTAAATGTACTTTAAAAGCCAAGGTTATTATCGCTAAACTTCGATTAATAAGTCATATTATTCGTTAAGAGTTACGCTCGCTTGGCACAACTGTAAAAAATACGAGTATGTATTGTAATGAACGGAGATAGATTTGCTTTCGCGTGTGTCGATATTTGATAAGCGGATTGATAACAGCTTCGGTAAGTGATATAATTATTAAATGATGACTATAATTAGGTAATTAATGGTCGTATGGGTTGAGAGCATAAAAGTCCCGACTTGTGCCAAATTAGCAGAACCACTTTTTTCATCCCCATTTTTACATCATAATTTATTATTAATATTGTACTTTGCTCCCGAATTTTTGTATCTTCATTTAACAGATACATTGTTAGTTCGCTAGCTTCTAGATCAATGTTGAGCTAGCAGTAGCCAACCAATTATAACGATAAAATTAATCCCATAATACATCGATTATCAAAAAAATGGTAAGCAGGGAAAAAAGTATTATCCTGCAGAAGAACATATACTTGCCTAGGCGGGAGGTGATTGTCATTTAGGATGAAAAACAATAATAATTACAAAGATTCTTACAAAGTTATTGTACACACAACAATTGTTAACAACAATTATAATTAATGGGTAATGT
Organism: Leptinotarsa texana; assembly: GCA_015342105.1. NCBI lineage: Eukaryota > Metazoa > Arthropoda > Insecta > Coleoptera > Chrysomelidae > Leptinotarsa > Leptinotarsa texana. Next base: position 10,606 of record WOGN01005408.1, read on the forward strand.
TTCGGGATTTGGCAACCCTAGTGTTGCAATCTGGCAAAAGACAGCTCTATCGTAAAGTTCGACATTTTTGAGCTTATACGTACTCAGATCGTTTTGACATACGCGCGCTATTTGTGTTGTTTACAGTAACTTAAAAGATTCATCTCGGCCCAATAATGGAATTAAATCGTGAACATTTTTGTGCGATTATTTTTTACAACTTTCGACGTGGATTAACTCAACAACAGTGACTGGATGAACTTAATTCAATTTTTGGCGATGAAGCTCCTTCAAAGACCAGTGTTTATCGATGGTATGGTGAATTCAATCGTGGTCGTAGTTCTCTCCAAGACAAATTTCGTGAAGGTCGTCCAAAATCAATTATTGTTCCGAAAAATATTGATGCTGTGCGGGAACTGATATTGCAAGATCGTCATGTGACTTATCGTGAGATTGTGACAACTTAAGGCATTAGTGGGACCAGCATACATTTGATATTACATAAACATTTGACTGCCAAAAAAATTTGTTCGCGTTGGATCCCACACAATTTGTCAATCGCTCAAAAAAAGGCTCGTGGCGATTGGTCGAAGGAAATGCAATTGATGAATCGTGGATTTACGCGTATGAGCCCAAAAGTAAACAGCAGTCGACTGTATGGGTGTTATCACGAGAATAACGCAGAACAGTCAATTCTGAGTGGTACACAACCTTTTGTTTGCCACTTTTTTTCCAAAACAAAAACAAAAAACAACCGCCGAAGACGGATCACACCACGACAATGCCAGCTCTCACACATCGGCTCAAACAACAACATTTTTGAGCACCTAAAATATCGATTTGATGTGTTATCCGCCATATAGTCCTGACCGAATGACTTCTTTTTATTCTCGCACATAAAAAACCAACTGCGAGGTCAACGTTTTTCGACACCTGAAGAAGCGGTTGCTTCATTCATTTAACAGAGTGGCAAAAGTGCTCCGACAATTTAATAAGTATTCCTTTTCAAAATGCGACTTCAATTCAGTGAACTTGTATTGTTGCCACATCTTTTCAACGGTATACTCATATCCTCTTATCTGCCTCATCAGCAAGTAATTTCATCAATTTCGATTTGTTTGTACCAGCTGAAATTTATTTCCTATGAAGTTTTCTACAATTTCTTTCTCTTTATTATTGGAGATGTACTCTGGTCTTCTCACAAGCCTCCCATTATTTTATCGAGGATCCATATTTCTTTCTTGAAATGAAATGAATATACTAGTCTCTTGATTGCAAGTTTGTGGTTTTCATCAACAGATACAGTTTTCTTCCTAAATTTTTTTTGACGATTTCACAGCTTCTTTATTCTCTCATTCATGAATTTATGTATCGACGATTTTGTTTTATATATCAGAAGATAAAGAAAACATGAATTGAATAGATCTGGCCGATACTTGATGAATATCCATATTTGAAAAACTAATCAAAAGAGTTTATTCTATGATTTTCATTATAA
>WOGN01005409.1:0-13230 GCA_015342105.1 Leptinotarsa texana
TCTACGGATTTTGCACACGTATTTCGCATATCCACCAGAATCAGCACTCCCTTGTCGCCGAGTCGACTGAGTCACCCGTTTTGGTGAACGCCACATTCAACAATTAATTTGAGGGGGAAGATAAAGAGTGAAAATTCAGATTTTTTGCAGATGTACTATTTGAAACATAAACTTCCAAATTATGAAATAAAAAAAACTGTTAAATGGTGTTGCCGTCTGATTCGTTGGGCATATTGATAAATCAGATGAGTAACGAGTTCTCAGAGGAACTTTTAATGCAATATTTACAGCCATGATGCCCTGATCGCCATTGAAAAGGAGTGACCGTCATTTTTCCTTGATTTGCAGAAGAACACGAAGTAATGACAGAAATAGTCCAAATCTTTGACAAAAACCCCACCAAACACTTTCTTAAAAATTCAGCTTTTTATTTATAGGAAGCAGAAATTAGTTAAAACACAAATGATCCAAAATATATTTTTTAAAAAACTGCCGTCCTAATCTCAATGAGGTAATAATTTAAAAGTAAGTATACTCACTACTATTTTCACGCGATTAAGTTCCATACCTCTGGCATTTTTCTTTTGTTTACTATTGTTCTTATTAATGAAATGCCTAGATTATTTGTTCTCACAGTATTTGTATAACTTTTTCTAGTTTACCTATATCAAAATTGTTTTTATAGCTGAACGTCACCAATTCATATTAAGAAGAATATTATTATTATTATTTCATTATTTACTATTTGAAATTTAGACAAGGTTTTGAAATAAATTGGCCAAATTGACCAAATTAACACAATTCTGAATATTCCAATTTTCAGTGCAATTTGTAGAGTTTTCTGCAATGATTTGAATAGGTGACAGAGAAAGTTTCCAAAACCAAAAGTAGACCATTCTCTTAATGACTTTTATTCAAACACAGTAACATTCCTACCCCCCGTGACACCGTATGCCTTTTTTGTAGAATTTTATATAATTTTTGTCTTCATAAGTTACGAGAAATTTAATTCAATATGAATTATGATAATATTATAAGAATTCAAATTACGTTTTAATTAACTGAAATGTAATGCCACACTAAAACAACATTAAAGATTCATAACATGTTTACACTGATCGTCCAAGGTTATGAGTAATAAGAGAAGGATAATTTGCTGACTAAAAACTTTAACGATCGATCATATAATTACTGGGATACAAATTAACAATGGATGAAGGTGTTAGAATACACTGAAAAAGTCATCAGAAGATTATATTTTTAGAATGAAATAACCAAAATTTTTAAACAACCATCAATTTCATTTTTGATTTCTTTACATTTGTTTTTGTAATGGTCAGACGACCATGGTAAATTTTTTATGTTAAGCCAAGTGACTAACCATTTTTTTAATTACCTGGGATTCCATTTCTTCCAAGTCTATGGAAAACAATATACAACCTCATGGGATTATTGAATTTTTCTCTCAACTTTTCTATGACAGCAACAATCCAACAATTTTGTTCGCTGTACTAGTTTGTACAGGTCCTTTGCTGGATGTATAGCTTGTAGGAAGAGCTTTCTGAATTCCGTAACGGTCTCGCCAACTAGATGGGAGTTCGTTAAAAGACTATGAGAGAGAAAGAGAAAGAGAGAATTCTCAAGTCTCTTCCTAAATTTGACATGCTATATGTTATATATTGTTATATTCTCTTATCTTCTATCCAGGTTATTGCTGCATTGCATATTATCTATTGCTTTCTTCTTCCACTGTTGTGGCCATGAAAAATTATCTCAAATGTAAAGAAATATATTTCCACCTCTTTCACTTTTAATAACCACTCTGTACGTCCTCTTACTGTAAAAGTGAGTAATATTTAAAGGTATTGTGTAAGGTGTCTGTTTTAATAGACCCGAAGCGCGCACTAATAGCCGTGTCTAAGGTTGGTAACAATGGAAATTTTAAAAGATCCCCCCGATTATTACACACTTCGTCCGGAGTATGAAAGGAGGCTCCTTTATAGCCTTCCTTTGTGTTCGAACATGTACGTGATGTCAGGAATTGATGACGAGATATGGGTGGATATGAAATTTTGTGTCGCCGGAAATATGAATCACAGTGTTCAAGTTGTATCTGAAATTACAAGATTGTTTTGGCAAGTCGTTTAGTTTCTTCCACAGTTTCACAATGAACTTTCAACCTATAGATCTTTTATAAATAATGGAGAGTGGAAGGACTGACGCAACTCTAATTTAAAACTAATTCTGATGACAAATATTTTTTATATGGTTCCAATTTCATGAAGAACTGTGAGAAGTAGCCAATAGAAACACTCTCAGACATTCAGTAATCACAGAGAACAAAAAACTAATGAATGTGCCGGATAACTACCAGTCAAGTCCTAAAGTATGTAGTTTCCAAAAAAAAAATTGATTCAGAACCAGATTAGGTCAAAAACCAACAAAAAAACTACCGGGAAATTAAATTTGAAAACACACACGAAAAACCTTCACCAGGAATTTTCTCAAAATAACCAGTTACTCGATGGATATACTCTTGTAGAACAGGTAACGCAACGAAGGGACATGGACAGACCTTCATATTGATGTGAATAAGTAAATATGAAAACACAGAACCTGTGCAAGTAACACGATTATCGTAATGGATATCATGAAGAGACGGAAGAAAAAACGAAAAGAGAAATGAAAATTTCTGTGTTATTTACCACGTTAGTTACAGTAACGTTAGTTACAAATAAAAGTGAAGAACAAAGAAATTTTCATTTCTCTTTTCATTATTATCTCCTATTACGCAGTAACGGCGACATCCATCAATTTATTGAAAGAAAAAAACAATAATCTACAATAAGATTGCAGTGTTCTTAGAAATTTGAAATATCAAAGTCGGGCAAGTCCCAAATTGCATAACAAACTCTTCTGTTTTCAAATGAATAAGAGAAAATAAAATAGGAACATCAGTTTTATAGGATATTGAAATGATTGATGAAGTTCAGGAAATCCTCAGTCCTGATGAGGAAGACAACTCTTACAACAGGTGAACACAGTTTTTGAAAGAATGTAGCATCTCATTTCTAGTTGCTGTCTGTCCCAAAATTCGATTCTACACAAGAACAATATGGTGAGTAAATAAATCAGTGAGACTTTTCAACCTTATTTTACATACTGGGTAGTAATTCGTGTATACATAATGAAAATTTACAATACAAGATCAGAAAATGAAAATCAAATGTAAGAAAACTAAAAAGTGAAATGAGTGTTCAATTCTATTTTTTGAGATTGATATAATGAAAAACGCTCTCAGTAAAATATGAAGTGTTTGTACAGAAAACGTTGTAGACTAAATATTTATTGAGGTTAAGATTGATTATATCTAGACTATTAGTGAAATAATGGTGTGTGCTTCCGGGATGTTCAATGGCCTATTTTCACAACAACTTGAGATATGGTAATACATATTTATTATGTTTCACTTTTAAATATTTAGGATTTGCAAACATTTTATTGAAGTATTGCCAATGAATTTTCAAATATAGGCAAAAACTCGAACTCATCAACTTTGCTCGAATTATCAAAACGAAAAATTGAAACACACATTCACATTCACACAATTTAGGGTCCTTCCTAATACCTCCATTTACAAGGCAGGTACTTCATTCCGAAGCAAAGTAGGTGTGAAGATCCCGTGTGATAAAGCCAAATGTATATTCGACATTCATTAGCAGACTCCCTTGAACCTTGCAAAATATTGAAAACACTCATCTACATAAAGTCAGCCGTCCAAGGTGGCCACTACTAAAGACCGAAGAGTGTCAATTATTTTCCCCGGAGACGCAAGACGGTCATAAATTAAGGAGTGTCTTTTCTTGGTTCTGAGGACCGCACACGCTTTCTCGCGAGATGCGATTGAGATACGCATGCGCGCTCAACTGTCAACCTTAATTGGATTGCAATTGTTTTATACAGTGCCCGGCCTCCTGCGTTGTCCCTATATGGAGTAATTAATATGGCCGGTAGTTGGTCTGGATTTACGGTTTTCGTCTATGGCTTAATTACGAGCACGATTCCGGTTGGTTTTTATGAGAGCTACGGGCAGTGGTGTCTACACACGGGCAAGAGTCGTACAGTGGGATGTACACATAGCGTACACGATTGTATTCCAAATGCGACCGTCGCGTCGTCCAGACTTTCATCATTTATGTTGTTTATGCTGTTTAGCAATGATGTAATAGTTTTGAGTGTTTGGTCAATATATCCAAGTGTCCTTCGAGTGTTTTTAAGATCATTTTGAATATTTTTAACTATTGTGGTCCTCTTAGATCGTTACTGCAATTTTACAAGCGGGTATCTACGTCTGTATAATTTATTTGAAGGGGTTATACTTTTAGGTATGACAAATTTTTGGGATAGAAAGTTATTGGCTAACTTGAAACAGAAAAATAGAAATCTTACAAAGAAAAGAAGGAAGTAATCAATTTTAAAAGAGGTAACTTTGTACATAGATATACGTAGACCATGCAAAGACGTAACTTTCAGACACAAATTGGAAAAAAAAGCTTTTCTGAAATAGCTCCTTTCATACAAACATTGATATATTGAAAATATAGGATTTTAATACAAGAAGGAAGATAACAGAAAAAAATATGAATTAAACTCGGGCATTTTCTGCGGCTTAAAAATTATTGTTCAAGGTGATAAACATAAATTCACCTAAATATAGAGATAGCACTACTAAAGAGAAGAGTGTGATAGTACATATAAGTGAAATATGGCCTTCACTCAATATGACAATAGAGTTACATCATCGATTCGTTTCAAAATCTGAGAAATAGCCAACAACTCACGTTTGTATAGCTGTATTTATTCGACATATTGACTGAGTGATCGAATGCAAAACCAAACTATTTTTTGTCTTCGTTTTTTATTTGTATAAGAAAATGATGAAATATAAAAGTATGTCTTTTACTGCGCACTGGCGACCCACCTCGGCTCACCACGGGTGCAATACTGATACTAAATATACATGTAAGTGCGGCATTCGACACGCTATTTATAGACACACGTCATCGGCCTCCTGGCCAGTACCGCCGCAACCACTAGGTCTCTGAATTTTAAATCTGTAATATCTTCGGAAATATTCATTCAATTGAATGCTGTGAGCGGTCATATTAATCTACATTGTATGCACAATGTATTTAAGGTACTTAATTGGATGAGGAATAATGCTGTATTGCTTAAAGTCGCTATCCTTATGAGCTAGACATATATCATCGCGTACTTTTCTGTAGACCTTTTCAAGGTGTACTATACTGTAGTACATTATTTTGATCTATCTCGTAGGATTCAGCCAGCGTTGTGTGTTTATTTACATCACATTAGAAACCTCTAAAATTATGGGTATTTCTATACTGGATTATGCATATAAAACTTCATATTGAATTAGTCTGTTGAAAATACCCGCCTCAAAATCCGTTTCGTTGTTTCAATGATCCAAGCATACATAGCGACAGACAGCGGGAAGCGACTTTGTTTTATACAATGTAGTGATTTCATCATCGATTAACTCACAGTACTATGCAAATAAAATCAAAACGAGACATGGGAAAAAATTACCAAAATGTTTTTGAGATCATGTCAAAAACCTCTTCGACGACGCTGGTTTCTTATTATCTTTCCAATCTTGGTCGGTACATGCAATTTTTATATAAAATTCAGATAAAATCTGCAAACGTATGTATGTGTCGCCATACAATGTCCTTAATAACCACAGCCAACTATGCTGTTACTTCAAATTACCCAATGAAAGTCGTATTATGGTTAATATACGTTTATAAGCGGATTGCAATTTAAATCAAAGAGAATATTAGGTTTTATCACCTTTGAACCATGAGGATGAAATAACACTCGATACAGAAGACTTTTGATGCATTGAGTTGACGCTAAAAACAACTGAAAATTTCTCAATGTCAGGTGATTCACTTATGAATGGAAAAAGAACCTCGGAGTGATTCTTTCTGATAACTCATTCCCCTAAAAATTGAGTTATTTGTATAAAGTTGCAAACGTTTTTATATTTCATATTTTCTTCAATATTATCTAGGTGATTATATGTCAGCTGTGAATTAGAGTGAAGTATCAACTGTGTAGTCTTTATCCTGTAGCTTTTATCCTGTACTCAATATGTACTTCAATAGGGCGATGACGGTTTGGACCGACGTATAGAGAAGTCATCAGTGTTTTATTGAAGAGTGTGTGATCAGTAAGTAGGATTTCTCAATTTTCCTAATTTGTCCAGTACTCACATAAAGTAAGTTATACACTCTTTTTGTCATTCGTTTATTTTTGATCACCAATCCAACTTTTATGGTGACATTCATGGAAGGTCAATTATACTGAAGTTGATATAACATATGATGAAGTGGAATGTTACCATATGAAACATATAGCACTTTGACCCATAATGATGAAAAGATTTCAAATAGTATTCAAGATAGAATTCATTTGTTGATGACTGATGATTCTATTCTACACAAATTTTTATAAACAAATCTGGCAATAGAATATTTCTATTAGCTTTCAAAACTGAAATTAGAAGACTCATTTACAACATTTTGCAACCGTTTTCATTTGTGTTGGATTCAGCAAATAAAATTATACAGATGATATTATGTAAACTTAAAAATCATAGACTTGTCCCTTCAGTCTTCACATATTGAAGATCTTAGGTTATTTTTGACATTGTAATTTTGTCGTGGATGAGAAAGAAGCAAAAAAAGACAAAAATCCCAAATATCATTCAATAATCTCGGGAAGAGTCCCAAATATCATTCAATAATCTAGGGAAAACTCGAGATTCGTACTCTGGGAACAAAAATATTTTTCTGGGTCAGGAATCCACGACGACAAAGATAATAGTTGTTGGTGTTCTGTAATTCCAATGAAAAAATTATATCCATCAACAAATTAAAAAAGGGAGCCAAGAAAACTTTAAATTGTTATTGGAAATAAAACAAATTACATTTGAAAGCCGGATCAAGCCGCGGACGATCTAAATCTCAAAGTAGCTCCCACACAAGCGTATATCATTCGGTAGGCGATATCCCGGGTCCAGAATCGATGGAGGAAGTGAAATATCTTCCAGGAAAAGGTCCGGACCGTACAATGGAAAAGATAAATCGCTAGTTGGGAGTTACGCACACGCTGGTGCCTCTCCTAACGAGAGAAAATGAGAAAAAAGAGGATTATTGCTTCAGTTCCTGTTAGAAATAGCTATTTATTCAAAAGGAAAATGCTTTATATGTGTAGGATTTTGGTAACGTTGGTTGCCAGAGTATTTGGCGTATGATGGATATTAATTATGTGTGTTATTCCAACAATTAATATGGCATCCACCTTCATGTTTCATACTATATATTTTTTAAAAAGATTGGAGGTTCCAATGCCAATAAAAATTCGAACATTTTCGTAAACTGACGTTTCAAATGAAAAAAGTATAATATTACTCTTCCTAATATATTACAGGAGTAATAACAACCAATGCAAAAAAGACATATTGTACCACAAGGTAACGTTTTGGGTTTTATTGTATTCCCCGTTTATACTGACATTGAATATACTTACAGAGAGAGAGAGACACATATTATATAAAGAATACTTTGACAATTGATAACAGCCATCTTGTTGGAACTAAAGCTGTCAAATTAGTTGTCATTTATTAGTCTGTTTTGCCAAATTACCATGGACGGATATAGCATACAACAAGACGTGCAAATAATAAACTTGTTCAATGAAAAATGGGTGTTCTGTTCGGGCGACGTACCATGCGCTTCGCCTACTTTACATTAGCCATAATCGTCCTATCGAGAGGACTATTCGCAATGTGATGGATAAATTTGAGTCAATTGATTCAATAAACTATAGACCAACACCCATACGTCGACAGAAAGCAAGATCTGCCGAAAACGTCGCCGCTGTCTTGGAGAGTATGCAGGAGAATCCGAGGCAGTTGATTTTGCGTCGCTCACAAGAACTCCGACTTTCGCAGACCACAACTTGGCGAATTTTTCATCGTGACTTAAGCCTACACTCGTACAGAGTTCAACTGACCCAGGAACTGAAGATAAACGACCACAGACAATGTCGTGTATTCGCTGAATGGGGTCTGGAGCAGTTGGCACTTGCCCCTAATTTTCATCGAAAAATAATCTTCAGCGTTAAAGCTCATTTCGGGATGAATCATTACGTGCACAAACGAAATTGTTGAATTCGGGACAAACCAATCTACATGAGAAACAAGAGATTCCTATGAATCCCGAAACAGTAAATGTTCAGTGTGGATTTTATGCTTGCGGTGTCATCGGTCCATACTTCTTTGATGATTTGGCTTGAATTGAATGACGTGGACACCAAAGGCTTGTGATTTTAACAGGACGGCTGCACGAGCGATTTGAGGTCATGGTCATCTCACGTGGAGGTTATGTGAACTGGCCACCGAGATCGTACGATTTGACTCCGCTAGACTTTTTCTTGTGGGGTTTTCTTAAGTCGCAGCTATACGTGATTAGGTTACAAACCACAGCAGTCCTCAATACCAACATAACTAATTCCATCGGTTAAGATGGCTTCAATAGGTCTTCAACGCACACGCTTTGTTTTATTTCAATTTAAAGACAGGAAGTGCTTGAACTTTAAACGTTATATCATTATTTTTTGAAACACATATAATGAATTCATTATCACTGTTTGTAGAATATCCTGATATATATACCTCTAATCTGTATACTTTATAATCTCAAATTGCCAACATATATCAGAAACATATCAGAATCAAAATACTGAAGGTATTTTTTTCAAATTATGCTCTATATTAAGTATTGAAAAAATCTGTTATACAAATTAGTACCAATAATTTACTGCTTTATGGAATAATAATTTATTTTTAATTTTCAATGTATTATAATTCAAATACTACATATTGATTGAATTGTGAAAAAAATGTAAATATAAATTATCAAACCACTTTTAGTTGCCACCCAAATATTCAATATCTTTTTCAAAATTCCATATCTGGAATCGCTAATAGGCGATAAAACCGCCCAAGACAACATTTCTTTCATTCCAGGTAATAATCAATTTAAAACTCGTCTTTTTTGAATCGTACTCAGCCGGGTAATAAGAATAGATTATTAATTGTTCAAAACTATTCTGAATGTGAACAAAATCTCCTATAATTGTCACTGAGCATACAGTTATAATGATTATTTACAACAGCGGTGCCACTTAAACTATTCACGGAATTAGTAACATCGGCCTTTGAATATTAAATAATCTTTTATTAGTAACAGGATGTTCACAACACGTATCTACTTGGTACAACAGAGACGTGGAATCAGTAACATATTGAATGGCTAATTATGTGATGAATGGGTATAATTACACGACACAAATAGTAGGTACTGAGTCGTGATGAAACAGAATCGACGAGAAAGGGATTAAATTTTGTGCGGTTATGGCAAAACAGTGAGTTGGAAGATATTAATCAAATTCTGCATCACGATTTCTTTGACGATATGAGAGTTACTCAATTATAAAAGTTTGCCCCTCTAACCGTTTGTGAGACATGTTCTAGATAATTTCATTATTGAGTTTTTATTCTGTAACATACACTCGAATTTTCACAAAAAGATGAATCAATGAAGTGTTTCCTTCAGGAATTCTAAGCAGCATACTTGAGTCTGATGATTATGTTTCAATTTTTTCTTGTCATATGAAATCGGAAACCTTTCAAAGCAGGAATAAAAGTATTTATATTATTCCAGCAATTGTATATTCATATAAATAATTCATATTAATAATTATCCAAACAAAAAGTTCTGATAATATTCATTAGAGTCAAATAGAGAAAATAATGTGGATTGCACAATTGCCTCTTGATGGAGTTGTAGTAGAAGACATTGATGTGTTAGTGGTGCTCAATGTTTCAAAGTAATATCAATGAAATATTATAATATTACAACAAATTGTCTGTTCTATTCATGCATTCACTGGATGGGACATTTAACCTGCTTCTTCGCAGTCAACGCACATACCACTGATGATGTCTACGGCACTAGCAGGGTCTTTTATCAAGACTCCGGCCCTGTCATTATATCAGTTGGATAAACTCGAAAAACTAGTGTTTTCAAAATTCAAAAATGTTCTGTACTAACTTCTGCATACGAATAGTTTTTCGGTAAATTACTTCCTAGATTATTTTGACTATGTTATTGAAATTTTTAATATATTTAATTGTACACATTCACATTTGATGGAATACTGAACACAAATTAACATGAAGAAATAAACATGTCCTTTGTTCTGAGAGTCTCTGTGCGAAGACTTACATTAAGTAAAACTATGACAGATTTGGCATCGAATATTTTAGGAAAATATGAGCTGGGTGTAATTTCTTGAAAACAATGAAGCTCCTTTCCAACGCAAATTATCGTAAAATGTTTAATTTCCGGAATTAAACTTGAAAAAATTTGATAAGAAAACCTTGATTTGGTTTTCTCTCCAAATGCGATAAAATTTATTGAAAGGTAAATCGCTTCAAAATATCAAATAATTGTTCGATTATTTTACTTTCATTAACAAAGGCTTCCTAGTAACTCTATTTCAATAATGCTCTCAAAAATATATATTTATATTAGAAAAGTAATCAAAAATATAAATTTTGCTTCAAAAATTCAATTCAGACATACGTACATCCTATACAAATATTCATTCCTATTTTTTAAAACCAGTCTTATGGACCAGCGTTTTCTTCCAATATCATCAGAAAACGATACTGCTTTCATTTTTTAAGAGTCTCCTTGTGGTTTACTGCTGACTCCCAGTTTTTTTATGTCTAGGCAATAATTTCAAATACCCTGACCATACATACACCGAAGTCACCACTAACCGCTATCTTCGATCTTCAAATACATACTATAAACGTCCTATTAAATTTTATTTCTGACACATGAGTCTGCGAGCTGCCCAATTACTACTAATGTTTGGCTTCAGCCAAGAAAATGGTCCAATAAAAGCCCCAGATACTATCTTTCTTATTTATATTCCCACCAAGATCGAGCAATTTAAATTCAAATTCAAATAAAAAGTCGAATTTAAAATTTTATTACTTCATTTGAACCTCCAACTCCTATCGCATTGTTACAGAATTCAACCCTTGCTTTATCCACGGTGGATAACCTACTTTGGGATATATCTCCATTTTCTCCCAGAATGGTAATATATTCAGCCCTAATGACAAGTTGTTTATCAAAGGTTCGTTTTGGAAAGGAGAACGAGTAAATGCACGCACAGGTTAGGTTATTTATTAGGGACTAAGACTTAGAATCTGATAACATGCTTGTGGGTTTGTTAATTACTTTAATCTGAAGTTTGGAAAATAAAAAATTTAAATTAAATCCATGTCGACAACGGAAGCTTCTAGGGAAACTTATTAATTATCTCTTGATGATTACAGTCGTTGCTTTTTTCTTATCTGCTCAAGTATCGAATTTATCATTTGGGATTTCATCAAAGAACATTCAACTTGGATACAGAGCCGGCTTTTTGTAGCTTTTACCACAAGGAATAATTCGTTTATATGAAAACGGCAGGAATTATAGGCGGAAAATATTATTTTGTAATACAAATAGAAAAAACCAACAACAATTGAAAAAGACATCTTTCATAATATAATGTTACTTAAAAAGGTACAGAAACTGAATGTGAATCAGATATTTGAGTGGTGCATAATCATGACTATTACAGGAAAGTATGAGCCCATAATTTCTCAATGTATTATTCTGGACATTTTCTAAATTCAAGAGGCAGAGTACCGAAGAGACGTATACAAGTATACACTGGCGCTTTTTGCATGGAGTGATAAACTTTATCTAGTAAAATATTTATTTTATTACTGGAGTCATACATACATTCAAAGACCTATCAAGTTGCATATCTGCTTTGAATAATCCACATTTTATCCCTAAGATAAGAATGAAGGTTATTCATTCGATACCGTTTAGTAGATTAGAGTATTTGAATGCAACTGAATAAAATAATAAATGATTAAAAAGTAGTTGAGTTATCTTAACACTGCTGTGAGGACCAGTTCCGTTTAGACTTGAATCTAATCTGATTTCATGACAATTCAAAATAGCAATTATTCTGTAATACATCTCACTGCACATGAGGTATTATCAACATATCCTGATTATGAAATAAGGGAACTTTTGAATAGTATGAATTCACACCACCTCTCCGAATAGTCCATTTTTTATTATAATGATGACATAGGAGCTTGTAGCACTGAACATAAAAACTCGCGAGTTTTTTTCTCGGTTTATGCCTCGACTATCATACATTCGAGCTCTATCGAAACCGACTCTGCTTTCATATGTTCCGAATAACAGACGACAACTAATTATTTCAGATCACGGCTGAGATCTACAGTAAATGCGTGCTTGGCTTTCAGTTTGAATCAGGAAGTTGTATTTCATAGTAACAAATTTAGAAATCAGTCAGTTCGTTGAAGCAGACCGAGTGATGATGATTTACTTGGAGATAAATCGAGATATTCTCATAACAACTTTTATTGTAGACGTACTTATGTCTGTTTCTCGCTCTGTGTCTTTATAGGTATATGCAAAATGACGAATGTATTGGCATTGATATTCATATATGCAACGAAGATATGAATACATTTCTTGTATAGAAAACTTGGGACACTTTATTTCATTTACTGTTTTATTTTATCTTTCAACTGCTCAGTAATTAGTATTAACCAAAATGAAGTGAAAATTAGTAAAAAACTGTTCAAGAGTGATACTACTTCTGAAATTTTTCATGGAAAATATTACTCAATTTGATAATTAATTCATATGATCTAAAATGAGAGCACTGAAAGTAAGATTAACCATATTTTTCATAAATATAGGACAAATTCCTTAAACACCAATTATAGGAAACATTTACTGATCCTAATTTATCTTTTCGTGTTTTCGTGTATTTATATATTTCAGTAATGTTTTTTTTTTCAATACATATGCAAAGATATTCCATTCATTTGCAATAGTAAAAAATTTTATTGAAACAACTATAAAAATAAAATAAAAACAACAATAAAAATTAATTGGCACTCCGGGGCGACTTCATTGATTCCAGTGGCGCATTTGCTTTTTCAGCTGCAGGAAAACTCGGAAA
>WOGN01005411.1:0-13229 GCA_015342105.1 Leptinotarsa texana
CTTGGAGGCAGCGTCTATTTTGTTGACCGTGTACCTTTCCAGTTCTTCATTGTTGCCAGGAGTCTGGACCTCTGTTTCCCGCAGAGCTCCTTTTAAGAGTCGATTGTAGAGAGCTACATCCGTCCTCTTCAGGTTACGGGATTTTACAGTGGTCCTGAGATCCTTGTTTACCGAATGGGTCAGCCAGCGGTGGTCTGACATTGATATATGGTCCTAGACTAGCCAGTCTTGGAGTTTGTTTGATATTTTGGCTGTAGTAAGCGTGATATCTATTAATGTTTGGCTAAGAGCGTTAATAAATGTCGGCTCCGTGCCTCTATTCAAGTGCAGTCTGGCACTTGATCCCATAATTTATGTCGAAATTATACTTTCGAGTTCACGTGGTCATCCAATATGTTTGATAGTTGTTTGAGTGCATATTCCGAAATTTCTGTTTTCCGGCCTGAATTGGCCCACCCTTGCCTCATCTTTTATTATACATATGTGGAGGGCCATTTATCTAATGCTGTTGTTGGTGTAATTCTCATTGTTGCTGTTATTCTCATCCTAGCTAGCCGAGTGATAGCGTTATCTTATTTCATCTTTCGTCACCAAACCGAAGATGTAAATATTATTCACGTTAAGTTTCAGCTAGCTTTCCGCAGGAAGGTCAGACCAGCATGAGTGATATGTCTTCAAATTTATCCTCTCTAGATGTTGCCTCCAGGTCAGTCTGGGATATGGTATCAAGTATTTAACACGACACTTTTTCATTCTCACCTTATATTTGTAGAGATCCTAGTTCTTTTATCTCGGTCCTCTTTGTGAAACCTTCAGATTTATAGTGTTCTCGACAAAATCGAAGTCAAATCCCCTTTCGACTAGATATTTTTTTCGCAAAAATGTACCTAGTGGGTGGATTCATTCTGCTTCTTCATATGACTCAATGAACAGCGAGTAGCTTTGATGCTCCTTCGCTTGGGGAGTTATTAACATAACTCACCCAGGACAGGAGGTTAATGACCAACAGTTGGCCCAGGAAATATATCATATTTTTCCCTATTTTTATTCAAGAGTGTTTTGAAAGATTAATTTTTCTACAGAAGTTTTCAAATTCTGCTTATCGAACTGTAACATTTCGTTATATCAAACATCTCTATTTCTACTCCATTTAAAAAAAAAATGTAGAAATCTTCTGAAGAAAGGAATGAAGGAATCATATTCAGTTTTTGAAGTTTCCCAATTTCTTGTATTTTTATGTAATAATGGAGAAATAGCAAAGATTCTTTCCCAAAAACTAATCTTTCCTGGAAAAAAACCTTTTCCAATTTATAATATCCAATTCATTAAGAAAAAACTTATGGCATATAATTCAGACCAATAAAATTGAGGCATACCCTATCCGCTTAAAAATTTCTCAAAATTGGCAAGTATGATATAATTATAACATCTCAATAATAATTAGAAAGCAATAATTTTCTTTTCCAGAGCCCTAGTCGTTTGGTATCTTTCTTACTCCAGTAAATTAACTTCTGTATTACTTCCTGAACATTGACGAGTATGTTCACGACATTGCGGAAAAAATGTATCCGGTAACTTTTTAGCATCCAACGATCAAAGCGAAAGAATGAATAATCTCAAAAGATGTGTTTTTTCAAGCATTAAAGATAAAACAGATTTTGTGTTTCATTTCATGTCATGTACATTATATGAAAAACGACCCAAAGGAAAATATCAAAAATACATTTTTGTAATTTCGTGTTGAAAACGGAAGTATGAGGAATTGGAAAATTAATATGAAATAAATTACAAGGCATGCGTAAATTTGACTGATATTCCACTGAAAGCATTTAGAAAGTCGGTTCTTTTCTCTAAGTGATATCTGGGAGAAGAAATAATACGTACCTGATGAATTCAAAACATTTTAACATATAGAAATATTCACTTTGGAATCTTTATTACTGAGAGATGTCGTCCGTGTGGGGGCAACAGCTGATTAACGGAAAAACAGATTTTAAACAGATTTTTTTAAACAGATTACTTTTGGGATGATATTATCATATACATCTTCTCGACCTTCTGTAAATATCAAACTGTAATTTTTAACACCTTGACACCTTACAATCAAAGTGATCATCTTCAAGGGGAAGATTGAACTATCTATATACATACATCTACATACAATGTGGTCCTTTTTATACCATAACTATATACATCTGCTAGATACTCTGCTGCTATCTTGGTAACTACATACTAAATAGCAAATTGGTTCACAAAAGGATTTGAAAACTTGCCTATTGCGCGGCCTATTGCGGAACCAGGTTTTTAGTATCAAAAAATCCTTCAGAGTTTACACAACATACGAAAAACATTGTTCTGCGTAAAGTTGAGATTTCAGTTCAATTCAGTTTCAGTTATTTATTTCCTAGCGTCCCAATTCCACAAACCTTACAATACCTCAGGGAACTATCAATAATAACAAAATTGATGTGTTAATTTCTCTCGCTGATTTGTGTATGAAACAAAACCGTTTCCAGGTTGCTTTCATGAACAACAGGAGGGAACGGCTACGGCTTGTCCCCTTGGCTAACCTGTTCATGAGCAAATTCGAATTGGAAACCAAAGAAACGTTAAAGCCTAGGATATGGCTGAGGTATGTGGATTATGTTTTTGCAATATTCATTAATAAAAATCAAGTTTATTCTTCCTCTTGAAGATGATCACCTGGTGATCGGAACATGGTGTTAAAATAACGGTTTGGTGTTGGGAAAAAAACTCCAGTAATATTAATGTTTTTACAGGAAATAATAGTCAGTAACGGTTTCTCGAAAGGTATTTAGATGATATTATAAAGAAGAAAAAGTTTAGGTTAAGAATGAACGAAATCTCGACTTTTAGAAACACCGAAAACCAAGATAAATATATCTCAATTTCATACCACCAATACACAAAGGACTTTCAAGGAACGAAGGATTTTCAAGGAACTAGGTATGAAGGTGGTATTTAACACAAGTCATACACTACAGAGCCTTTCAGGAAATCCAAAGGTCAAAGTCGAGAATTCGGAAAAGTCTGGACTTTACGAAATCAAATATATGGACAGACTGAAAGATCTATTAAAATAAGATATAAGGAACACTTAGCACACCTAAAATAAGAAAGACCAGAAAAATCAGCAGCCGCTCATCATGTTTTGCAACAAAACCACCATTCCATATACTTTTACTTTCCATTTTATTTTAAGTTTACCCTTTTTGAAATAAAATTTATTAAAACAACGATAAAAATAAAATAAAAACAAAAATAAAAATTAATTGGCGCTCCGGGGCGACTTCATTGAGATTAGTCAGACAAGTTAACAACAACAGGCATCTAGATGTTTATGAGGGCTTAGAAATAAGGCAACATAATAATATTATGAATAACGATGTTGGACCAATACCTAATAGTTTACTATATAGCTTCCTTAAATCATATTTTTATTAATCAGGTTTTCTTGACTCTGACTGGTGGATTATGCAACATTGTGAAATTAATTTTAAGACAATTAAAACGCAGGTTATTAACAGAGGTATCTATCTATAAATGAAGACAATACTGTATTTAGATTTAGTTTAATCTTCCTCTAGAAGATTATCACTTGGTGACTGAAACACGTGTCTAGGTTTGGTGTTGGGATAAAACTCCAGTAATATTCATTACTATTTAAGGTTCCATTACAAAGGTTCCAAACATTGCATTACAAAACATACATCGTATGTTACTCTGTCAACATTTCTAGTGTTTTTGAGCACTCAATTCCATTTTTAGAGAGTCGCCAGATCAGGCAGAAAACTTCTAACTTCTATGCCTCTCACCAACAAACATGGTAAACTGCTGAAACTGTGAAAATTCGTTCGGGGCGTGTGTACCAACATGCAAAAAAAGAAATCGTACGTAGACTGCGAAATTTGATTATTCGCCTTATTTTTGATATAGTCCACGTACACGTAACCACTAAAGTCAATATATGCTAAAATTTAACTTGTCTCATTGTGGACAACCCAAAAAATCAATAAGATTAATCTCATGAAAAATATATTTAGGGAAAGCTACACATCAATCTATCTACCAAATTTTCATCATCAAAAAATTATACTATCAGATCAAATAACCATGTAAAAGTTTTTTTCATATCTATACATCAATCCAAAACAAACACTTTTCCCAAACACCAGAACTGTGTTACTATTCTCGACGCGTGTTTCACCACCCAAAGAGAAGGAGATGGAGAGAAATAGTAATGCAGTTCTGGTAGTTGGGAAAAGTGCTTGTTTTAGATTCATTCTGCGCTAGAGGTTCCAGTTTTACCTTCTATGGTTACATTAGTCAATAGAACCTCAAAAACCGAACTATTTTGAATATTCAATGAATAGAAAGACTAAAAGAATTTCGACTTGATATTTTTGACCACTTTTTTGTGTTTTTTTTATTTAGACTCTGATTCGGTTTCCTCTCAAAATTGGTTGAAATCATAAAACTCGCCAAACCTTTGTTGCAATTTCGATCAGTATTTGAGTGACATTCGAAATTGTTTCTATGGAATGTACATTTCAGTGCAAGAATTAGTGTGGTGTCCTCAAATTAATTTGTACAAGAAATAAATTGTTATGTTCCACGTTCAATATGAATTTATCAGTTCTCCTTCCATATCAAATCATTTTCAGAAAGATAATCAGATAATGGTTTTTCAAAAGTGAAAAATAATATAGTTTTCGAAGGAATTTTTCTTGAATGGAATTAAAACTTTCCCCGATTCACATAAGTTTCCACAGATAGACTTCAATTTCTAATACATTTTCAATTATTTATTGATAATATATTGTTTGTGGTTTTTATTCCGACCATTACGGTTTGTATGAAGATTTTGATAAGAACATTACAGAATGTTATGAAATCATGTCACCACTTTCTGTAGAGTACAGATTTTTATCTGTACCTGATTTTTAAATATATTTGTGTTTTTTTCAATGCATTGAACTCCACATTTTGATCTACATTCAGAGAACTCTGAACATTTCTAGTCCAAGTAGTGTAAACACAACACGAAAAAGATATGTCCTTTCGCCTCCACCAATTTAAATATGAGACCACACCAGTTACAAGTCATTTGAAGTATGGCTTCTGATATTCAACAGTTTCGAATTTCTAAGACATAGGGAACATAGTCACAATGTTACATAGTCACAATGTTACAGACACGATGAGAAATTCAAAACGTCAAAAACATTTATGTATTGAGAATATTGGAATTTTCATTTAATAATTTATAAATAATGCTATCTCAACTACGTTAAAATTAAAAAAGATTTTATACCCGATTTTTCCAATAGAAAGTATACATTAAACTATCCATTGAAATGATACCTGAATAAAACAGGGCTGTATAACGGGGACAGCTCGTGATGTTTCATACGAATGTAAGACACTGTAAGACAGGGGGCAAAAGATTCATGAACCTAAATTTCGCCCAGAAGAATATGACAAACTTCCAACAAAGAAGATTCAACATTGTCATTACAGTTAAATTTGTTAAAAGAGGAATATCGTACGGAACAGTATGGCGCCTTTTGAATATTAGAAAAGTCAAATATTGTATGTAAAACAAATGTTTACAAGAGGTCAGTTGATTTGTCAAAATTGGCTTGTAGACTTTCGGGGTGCCTTGTGTACCTCAATAGTGTACTTCAATTTAATGTATAGAAAAACATCCACATTTTATAATCAACTCAAATACAGCTCTTCGAATCGCCCAAATTTCCAGAGTTTCATTTCGATGTGAATCTGTACAAACACTAAAAATTATTTTAAAAAATCAACTCAGGTTGTTTCGTGATCTTCAAAATTAAAACCCAATTTTCCATAAGAAGTTATTGTTTGATGCTCACAACTCTTTTGCATATAGATTTACGTTATACATTAGGGAAGACCGTGTAAATTAAGACATAAGCTATCTTGATCAACAATATATTATCTGTATCTACACTAATCTATACTAATAATATAAATGTGAAAGTTTGTGATTCGTTCACGCCTAAACGACTGAACGGATTTAGATGAAACTTTACATAAATACAGCTTATACTTCAGAATAACATATAGGCTACAATTTACGAAGTTTTTTTATATATAATTTTGGTCATAATATAACGATAAGTATTAAGTAAGTCAGAAAAATTGTTAATCCCTGAAAGCTATCTTGGCGTTCGCTGCCTGCCACTACATGCAAAATACTGAGCCATCAATACAATTAAATTGAATACTTCTTTTACAATGCACATTTTAGAATATCTGTCAAATTCTTATAAAAATTGATAGGTACAATTGTCGTTTTGAGTATTCAATATAGATAAAGTTTGTCTTTTTCACTAAGTAATTTGGACGAATCGTTTAAAAAGCTATCATGATAAGATTAACTTGACGCAACGCAGTAAGCCATTACGATATTAACGTAAAGCCAAAGCTACTAACGATATTAACATACAGCCGAAACCACTGAACCTAGAATCTTGAAATATGCAGTTAGGTTCTTTGTATAGTGAAATTATGCATCAAGAAAAGAAATCAGGAGTTTCCACCCCCAAGGGGGAAATAGGGGTTTGAAGATTTATTGATTCATTCAATATATGCTCACATTTTATTCCAAGAAATGAGGTTAACAGGTAGGTACTGACCGAAAATGGTGTATACGTTTTTTGTTGGACCTGTGTTTAAATCAATACATGTGTTGAGTAAGATATAACACATGTAATAAAAGTATAACAGATCGCTGTGAAACCATGGAAAACATCTGAGAAAAACTATCATCGGACGTTTTTATTAACGCAATAGAATCCAAACTTACTTCTAGAATATTTGTCTGTTTTTTTATCTGTTTGTATGTGCGTTGGTGCACGCTAATCTCAAAAACGGCTAAACCGATCAGGTGTGTGGCTTCCACTAAGGTGTTATGGTACACTTCCTTTAAAATTTGGTGTTACATTTATTCAGATCGGTTCATGGATAAAAAAAATTATGTGAATGTAGAAAGTCACGTTAAACATTTGTTGGAAAAAAGACTGTAAAAATTCTGTTCAATTGATTTGGCTCAAAGTTTAGTTTCAGCCAACATATTTAAAACTACATATAGTTTTTAACAAAATGTTTTTATGAATCAAAGATAGGCTAACACGTAAAAACTTTTTGCTGTTAAAAAATCCGGAAAAACCCCAAAACTGAAGCCCACGCGATTGAAAAAGCGGACAACAGCCATACAAATTATATCACAATGTTTGGTTGATCATTTATGAAGAGTTTACTTTATTAGTTGAACTGTATAAATTTGTAATTCATTTAAATTTTTGTGAAAGCTCATGTAAAATATAAAATCAGTTTAGATAAATGTGCTTACCTTCATTTATCGAAATATTTTGCTCATTTGAATATAATCAAATTTTTTTACATGAACCTAGCCTAACATTCAGAATTGAATACGAAAAATCTAATTGAAAAAATAATCACATTACAAGTTGAATTTTCAGAATGAACTATTGTTTCAGTATTTTCAATTTTCTTAAATACAAAACTGGGAAATATTTTCTCCAGCCATACTTTGATAACAACTAATGATTATTTCACAGATTAGTTATCTGGTCTAATATAAGAACATAGTCTTTAACAGTCGGAGTCTTTCACAGGCCTACCAGCCCCAATTTTGTTCTCTTCATCTAGTCTAATGTTTGTCGTTAGAAAGCATATCAAAGTTTTGATGAAGAAAGGGTAATTTTTAATATATTCGATCTGAGATTTCACTATTATCAAAAGCTGCACAAATCAGTAAAGTACCTGTTTGATTGAGTTCAGCAATCAAACCCAAACCACTAAAAACTGTTATAAAAATACTGTTCAGTTGATTTGTCAGGAAATGGTATTTATAGTATGTGAAACTTATTTCTTATTATTCAAAGATAGGTTAATACATGAGAACTTTTTGATGTTATAAGACCTTATACTTTTTTCGAACTGCTTGGTTTATGAGAGTTCATCTTTTATGTGAACTGTACAAGTTCATGTTTTATTTAATTTTTGTAGTGTGTATTGAATCAGAATAGATGTGTTCGCCTCGATTCATTGAAATGTTTTTTTCATTTGCAAATGTTTTAAAGGAATTTACACATTCATAATTTAATATGAAAATCAAGAGAATATGATGATATAGATTGGACTGACACAAAAACCGAGGAAGTTGCAAACAGCAATGATTTATTATTCAAATTCAAGATGGAAATAAAACCGTTTTTAGTGTCATACCATTAATAAAATCACTTTTCAGATGACTGCTTGAAGTAAATGATTCAATTAACAAATAAAAATTGGTATATAAAAAAAATCCGCGGCGACGTTAGCCGTATAACCTATATCAAAATCAATTAACTTTCAAACAGATAAAATCTCGCGAAAAAAATTCTAGAAAGCTTTCACCAATGAAACTGTCAGTATGTTGTTTATTTTGTGTCTATAAAAATGATGTGTACCTATATCTGTCTAACGGATGGCTGTAACATTTGTATTATTTGTTTATTTCCTAGCTGCGTTGAAGAAAAAATTAAACTGGCAATTCACTGTATCTCAGACGTCATTATCAAGACGTTTTAAGGGTCCTGCTTTATGATGGGCAACAGTTACATTTTTGGTTGAATAACAACTTATTGAACTAGAATAGAATACGAGAACTCAAATAATTGTCAAACCAGATCACTCATTCTTCCAATGCACTGATACATGGAGCAATGAAACAGAAAACTGCTAGGGAATATGAAATACCCTTGATGAAATAGCCCTGATGATAGATATGAAATAGCCCTGATGATGATAGTATATTGTTCAACGAGTAATGATATATACTTTTTTTTTAAATGTGTGTTACATAATACATGAATGACTTGTTTTCCTAACTGGCCAAAATTGAAGTTATCAAAATTGTTTCCGCTATATTGGTATTTGTTTCCAATACAAAATTGTACGTATCGGTTTATGCCATTTTTAGTTTTCAAAGTATTACGAAATTACATCCACTCGAAAAATTACTTTGATTTTTGAAATGATAATAATAGAGGTGTCATTCAAAATGCATCTCATATTTTCAACAGGTTATCGAACATCAAACATATAGTCTAAGTCTCCTCATTCTGCCTTGATACAGAATATTCTTGCATCCTACTCCCCGAATCCCAAGAATTTTATCCGTCACTTTTCATCATTTCTGTTATTATTATGTCCATAAAATAGATAATTTTTTAAATAATCTGTAAATTGAATTGTTTTATATTTTGTAATTTAATTATATTTGATAACCAAAAGTTGGAAGAAGACTGAATTGTATGCTGTTGGATTTGAAACAAATGTGTACCTAAACTGATTTAGGCTTGCCCTTATAACTTTCTTGTTTCTCCTGTTTGATATCAATGTCAAATTTTGGTAATACCTACATATGGTATCTATCACAATAATTTCCTCATAGATCATGGCAGCAAATCGAACATATTTCGTTTTTAATTTTTTGAAAATTAAAAAAATACTTCGCACTCTTTCCCCACCAAAACAAGATGTTTCTATGTAAAATTAATTGCTGAATCAAAAAATGTAGTTGATGTAATTTTCTAATAAACTGGAAATGCTACCGACAAAATATTTTTGATACAATCAATCCAAATCGTTAAATGATTTGAGCCACCGAAATTCCACATTGACACCCGGTGTACACTCGACATGGTGAAAATAATTTTGTTTCAATTAAAAAAAAATTGCTAAAGAATCTACTTCAAAGAAAGCTACATAATGCACTGACGATATCGATAAAAATTTACTGTATAACAACATAATCACCACTTTTAAAACCATAGTATTTGAAAATAAAAAAGAATCTCATAGAAAGTGAAAATATGAGAACCAAATCTTCAATGCAATTCAAATATTACAAATTTACATTATCCCACTCTGACTAACCAAATTTTTCAAGTCTCAGGAGATGGAATGTTAGGTTTAGGTACCCCCTTGACAAGCAACTCGAAATATTTGATTCAAAATGCTTTACAAGCAAACATTATCAAACATGGAATATGAATGTTTCACAATACAACGTCTTCATTATACAATTAAACAAACAAACCCACCCTTCGGAAAATTTCAAAGTGATTTTGTCAGTGAAAAAATATCAATGAAAATCATATCACTTTTTGAGAAATAGATATATGGGAGTATACGTTCGATATGTCAATGTTTTTTCTATAAAAACATTTTCTGATAATGTTTTTCAATTTGCTTTATTGATCCTTTTGAGTGATCCTTTTGAAAATAAAGGGACTGACGAATAAATCTGCAAATATTTCGAAACTACTGAAATACTTAAAAAAAATAACACTATTCACGATAATAATTACACAATTTTCAAACAAACATTTTTTTCTAGACGCGTTTTGCTAACACGGTAGCTTCATTAGTTACTGTGCATCAGTGTTTTAGTAACTGATGATGCTACCGTGTAGCGAAACGCGTTTTAACTATAATTCGTTGTGAAAATTATATAATTACTCTTAACACCGTAGCTTCCTCGGTAGAAATGAAGATTACACACTGGGCTACTTATTATATACAGCAGTAGTTTTTAAAAATAAAAATTGTGTAAATAGTATCACTTAATTGTGCAAATAAAAAAATATTTTATAGAATGAATTTGATTTTAAGATAATCCATATAGGTACCTTTTCAGAAATAATACTGATAGAGAATTTTATATTCTCACAAACATAATTAATCCGATTTACTGATCGTTTGTAGATAATAAAATCCATTGATATTAGGTTGAAATGATATGTTTTTCGCTTCTATGTATTTTATTTGCTCACAACACTGAATGCATGAAAAAAATGACGGATAAAATCAAGGAATCTCAAAAAAGTAGGTATACCAACAAATTTTAAAATTTTTTCAAACAAATATTCTACTTTCATAAGAAGAATGTAGAAGTACATAAATGATGTTAAAATTCAAATATTGTTTAAAGTTGTTTGATATAAATTCTATTAAGCCGTTGAGAATTATTCTATAATTAATTTCAATCGTATTAAGTATTTGTTTTGTATTATCATCTCTGTAATGAAACGGTTTCCTAATATTTTCATTAACACCCTTATTTCCATCCTAATGTGCATATTATTCTGCCGGCTCTCTATTTCTGGTTATGTACAGAAAGGTTTTTCAATTCCCGAAGTGATTTCAAAAAGAAACTTTTAAAATCAATAATTATATAACTGCTACGATTCAACCAATGCCGTATCTAAATCATTATATCCAATAAACAAAAGACCTTTTAAAATTCTGCGGAACGGATCAAATTCTATCGTCACTTTTATTATGCAAACATTGCCAAGATCCACCTTAATGAAGCATCCTAACCTTGTCGTCTACGGAAAGATCGTATACTTCCTTGTCTAAGGGGTTGCTCCACATCTCCCCACCACTCACCCCACTCGCTGGGGGTGGTGGAAAGCATGTTAGGATAGGTTAGGTCAACCCTCGTGTGTTGAGTAATTTCTCTCAGTAGTATACGATTGTCTGTTAGTAGATGTAGTAGTATTATTCAGAAGTATTACGTAAAAATACGATTTGTTTGTTAGTCTTCAAGGGAATTTAGCAAGTTTGATGATACTGGAATCGTGAGTGGGATAGTGATAATGAACAGAGGCTACTAGTGAATGTTTTGTGACTATTTATATTAACTGACATGCCGCTGCTTCAAGAAAACACTCCGAAAAGAGGTACTTGCATTTTTTTTTTGTTTTATACAGTGTGTTCCATTAGGTTTGCAACAAATGAGAATTTTTGTATTAATTGCACCATCGACATTTTTGAATACCTTCAAAAGCTAGTGCATGTTCTCTAACGACTTTACATGGACTTAGAATGGGTTCACTCAGATGTCAAACAGCATACAGGGCAGGACAAAAATTCGTTCATGAATAATAAAACAAAATGTTATTTACAAAAGTTGTTCAATTTTGTCATATACACATGATCATAGGTAATGTAAATTCCTTTGTTAATATATATTTGCGAAACTTTTTAATTCTGTTAAATATGAATTAGCTAGTTGTTTTCAGTAAGATAATTTAATATGGCCTATATAATCATGTTGTGAAGATTTAATGAAAACTTATTCCATTCCCTTCATATTCTCCATTGCATTTCTTTTATAAAGTTATTTTTATTTTTTTATAAATTGAAACGTGGGGCTGATAAGTTCATATCATTCACTCTGGATTCAGTTTGGTGAATTTGCATACGCCAGAAATCATTTAAACACTGTTATAAAAATACCATTATTATCTAAACTATTTCTACATTTGATGGGTAGAGTAAATTAGGTTGCTATTTACTTTCGAATTTTTTCTTCGCCAAAGTCCGTTCACCTAATAAAAAAGTAATTATTCAATTTTAACACGCCAAATTACCCTGATCCTACGTAACACGGTTACACCTTTCAAGATAATCATTGAAGTCAAGCACCTTTCGCTTGAAACATATTTATAATAGGAACCCGAAAATTAGATGGATATACGTTTTTTTAACAACTCTATGTTTATATACGATAATGAGTGAATGCCGCATAGTCATTTCTGTCTATGAATTATCTATACATTTTTTGAATATATTGAACATCATTTTCAACTGAAAGTAAATCACAATGAATTTTTTTTTCATGATTAAATGATTAAAATACCCTTTCACTATTAAATTATACTTTTACAGGTGTCAGTTCCTATATAAGATATTATGAAACAAAAAAGTAACGTGCATTCATTTAACTAAAATTCAAGAAGGACAAATTACCAAAATATGAGTTCTTTGTATTAAAAAGCGAATCTGGAAATAAAGATATAACGGCTTGATACATTTTGATTAAACATTAATGAAATGTTACTTTATGAAAAAATCCTGAAAACTCTTGACATTTGAAAAGTAAGTTCTGAAAGTTCTGGGAAGTTGGTAGGTAGCCAGGGTGCTTCGTTCATTCACTCGAATTGACTGCCGTGTTGGTCGTTGGTTCAAGCCCTAGTTTGAACAATTGATTTTCACTTGCGATAGTCCAACCCGTGGTAGGAATGACACGTTAAAAGGTAAGACCTCGTTAATCCTTAGCTCGCACAAGTTTCGACTTCTGAGGGTTGTCGTTC
>WOGN01005412.1:0-13229 GCA_015342105.1 Leptinotarsa texana
GCGCCAATTGGATCATTACAAGCTCATGAAGACCGAATTGGAAGATCGTCACAGCAAGGGTGACACAAACTGCAGAATCAAATACATTAATGGAATACCGAAAATTGTGTCCAATACTTTAAACTAAAGCAGCCCAACTTCACCCACTCGTTCACGTGCAACTACCAAAATGTGAGAGGTATGAGAAGCGAAGTTTCAAAATTTCACGCCTGTATTTCGGAAGAGGAATATGACGTGATAGGTCTGAGTGAAACGTGGTTGTAGGATGATATCACCAGCAGTGAATTGTTTCCAAGTGGTTACATAGTTCATAGATCAGATCGTAAGTTACTGGAAACCAATCTTCAAACTGGTGGAGGGGTTCTGCATGCTTGTAAAGATTTTCTGAACAGTAAAAAAATTAACCTAGACTTATTCAAAAACAATCTACCAGCAATAGATATAGTGGGATGCAAAGTTCATACAGTCATGTTTCCTTCTACCTATTTGTTATATACATTCTGATCAGTTTTTTGAAATGTTTGAACAGTTTCACGAGATATATAATGAAATTGGGCAGAGCTCAAACAAATGAGATTTTTCATTAAAAAAAAATGGATAAAGATCATGTTGGTTCTGGCTTGAAGTGTTTAGTAAAGTGGACATCAGTCAATTCTATTTTTTAATCAAGAGTTCAAATAGGATTCGTTTTGAATTTTGGACATAAGGAGGCACATAAAGATATGAACAATTCTTTCGAATACTCATTTAGGCTGATGAAAATGAAATTTTCAAAACTCTAAAAGGAGTGTCTATCGTAAAAATTCATTGGTACACATTTTGGTGATTTTCTGAAAATTTCAAACGAATCCCAGATAGTTGATCGCAAGTATTTCAATACACCTGATGTCATGGTGGATGCAGTGACGGATTCAGGTGAATGGTTCAAAATTATTGTCGTGGATATAATTGTGAATGAATTGTGTAAATATCAGAAAAAAACAGCAGATAGTATAAGGGTAAAATTATTTCGTTAGAGGTAGCAATAAATGAATATGACTTTGGAAACGGCTCGTCCTTCATCAGACTACCAGATGAAATTTTCAATAAACAAGAATACTTGAATATTGAGAATTCTGATTCATCATACTTCTATTGGAGCATAGTTAATGCTCTTTTTCTAGCTAAAGAATAAATAACACGAAACTTCCTCGTGCCCTCAAATGATACGGTATTGAAAACAGCAAATCTTGACGTACTCATGCCTGTTCACAAATTTCTAAATTTGAGAAGCTAAATAATATTTTTATAACTTTCTCGAGGTTTGGTGACTAAATAATATTTTCAAATGCTTATGAGTTCGGAAAGGAATTAAAAATTCTTTCTAGATAAACAATTCAGTTTTTTGCCTACGTTTGAGACTTTATTAAATCCATCATCAGGGCTCTATAATAAAATAATTTCAAAAGGCAAAGTGACAGCACACTTGTCTCGTCATTCCATTTGGATTTCAGGACATCGGCTACGGAGGCACATCTTCACTAGCAGCAGGAGGTTGCATATCTTAATGAGGATCTACAGGTTCAATTCAATGTCACAAAAACCCAGTTACCAGTTTTCTCCAAGAAGATAAATGTCTCCGAACCGGATATAATAATGTCAAGTCAGACAATTTCACTTTCTGCTTCGATAAGTTTATTGGGGGTTACAATGGACACCAATATGTTTCGGCACAATCATGTCACTGGAATTGCAAAGACTTCTCAAAAGCTTGGAACACTGTTCCGAACCAGAAAACTGTACACACCTTTTGCAACTTTTGATGCTTTATAAAGCTCAGATTAGACCTTCTTCGGAGTAATGTTCTCATGTATGGAGCTCTGCCCCCAAACATACCCTGAAGTTGCTGGATTCCATTTAGAAAAAAGCCATCCGCCTAATTGGAGGCGCGAACATCACGTGCAACCTTCTCTCCTCTATAGATACTTTTACGGAAAGTGTTCAAGTCACTTGGCACATTTGATTCCACCAAGAGGGATACATAACAGAAATACGCGACGGACTGTGGCTGCTCATCGTTTTGAGGTTCAACTCAGAACACCTCACCTTCACTGTTCAAGAAGTCTTTCATCTGGAGAGTTGCGTTTATGTGAAATAAACTTCCTGAGAACGTTCTTCCAAATGGATTTAATCTCCAGCGATTCAAATCCGATGTGAATCGCTATTTTCTTACAGTCACCGCTCTGAGAGCGCCTTGAGAAATATACTGTTGTTAGAATATATAAAGACGATAGTCAGAGTCGATAGTGATAGTTAACATATGGGAGGAGTATTAGTTTGCCTAAGACACGATGTAAAAATATTATTTTCGGAAAAGCATATTATATTAAAAAATGTTTGGATGTTACATCTGAAAATTATGTATGATGAAAAGGTTATCCACACAATTTCTCTTTATCACTCGTCCAGTAATAGTGATGCAATTTTTTTGAACAATGGGTTAACAATAATTTGGTGGATATGTATTCCACTGTAGTTATTTTGGGTGACTTCAATATCAATTGGCTAGCTAATACCACATATAGTAAGCAATTGAAAGATTTTGTTTCCGAAATAGGCTTCAAACAGGTTGTTAACACAATTACTCATCTTAGTAATGATGGTGGTAGCATTATAGACTTGATAATTAACTAGTAAAGATATTCAATGTGAAGTTCTCCTTACACCAAAAATAAATTATCACTATTTGATTACCTTCCATCTGCATAGGGTAAATACAAGCCAACAAAATAACTCTATTACCTATACCAGGGGTAAAATTGATTATGATGATATAAACAAATTATCGGTAGTGAAATGGATTTATCACCATAACAGTATTAATGAGAAATGTTGCTATTTTACTGATGTTCTGAAACAAAATTTTTAGATGAGGCGGTCCCAAAGCAAGAGGAGATAATAAAACCGAAATATAAGGAATGGTGGAATGAAATAGTAAGAAATGCTATTCTAATCAGGGACAGCGACTATATTATCAGAACAAAATTAACAACTGTAAAGGAGATCCGAAGCAAATGTGAAGAACACTAAAACCTTTGCTTTCAACGAATGGAAAATAAAGGAAGTTATGATGATCTTACCACCGAATTCTTAAAAAAATGTTTATGAGAGTATAAAGAATCCACTACTCAATCTTTTTAATAGTTCTCTACAGTTAGGCGAATTTCCATATATGCTCAAAGTTTCGACCATAATTCCAGTTCTTAAAGTCAAAAATTCAAATGGGTGACCTAAGGCCAATAAACACATTACTTGCCGAGGAAAAGTTGTTAAAAAGGATTGTTTATCAACAATTCATCCATTACATAAATGAAACGATATTTTGTCAGAATATCAGTCAGGCTTCACAGTTGGCCACAGTTGTGAAACTGTGGTGCAAAATATCTTATTTGACTAGACGCATTCTTAGATTTGCGACGCGCCTTCGAGACAGTCGATAGAAAGAGATTACTTTTAAAACTACAATACTATGGAATAAACGGCACAGTACTGAAATGGTTCAGATACTATTTGAGTGATAGAAAACTATTAATAAAGGTCAATAATATTACCTCCTCTGAAATTATTAATGATGATGGAGTGTCACATGGTAGTACACTTGGGCCCTTACTCTGTATATAAATGACCTTGTTTCCGAGATCTCTTGAGTGCAAAATTAGTTTGTTGGCAGATGACATTTTAATAAACGTTTAATAACGTTAATGAGCTGGTAGATACTCTAAATAGTGAGCTCTGCAAAGTTAGTCGATGGTGTAAATCTCAACATTTTTAAACTGAATAGTGAAAAGACAAAATTTCTCTTACTGAGTAATAAAACAGATTATGACGAAATAAAAAATAAAGGAATTACTATAAAGATGAGGATATTGAAAGTGTAACATTAGTGAAGTATTTGGGAGAATTGATTGACCAAAGACTAACATTCAAAGAACATGTATTGAAAGTGATAAAAACTATCACCAATAAGGTACATTTTCTGGTGAGAGTATCGCCTAGCTTATCTAGATAGTCAAAAAATTACAATTTATAATACATCAGTTTTTTTCTTTCTTCAATACCGTGAATGGTATTTAAAACTTCCTTTCATCGAAGAAGCTCCATCATATCCTTGTCCGATTAAATATTCGCAATCTCCGAGTCTCCACATCTGCTTCTCATCCGTACGATAGAGCACGAACGTTTCCATCATTTGTTTCTCGCTCAGGATCATTGATTTTAATAGGACCTGCGTCGCACGTACCTTACAAAGCCAATTCCTGACGTCCACATAATTTAATTGTTTCAATAATTGGAATGAGCCGTTTCCTGTTCGGCTATTTGCGCTAAGTATCCGCAAAATTATCAGCCAATAATACAGAAGATTTGTCATACTGGCTTTCACTGTGATGCTTGAAATCATGTACTAAGTAACTAAGGATTTCAATTACTGATGAGAGCCTTTTCCTGCGCAATCATTGGATAATACACAGTATTTGCATAAAGAACCTTGTTGCCCTGTACTCATGTAAACCAACCACGAGAAGCGTTCAATCCTTTGAATTTGAAATTTTACCTTTTTTATCGTCACTTACTGGAAACTTGAATGTCTTTTCTGGAATCCAAGGATATTTGAATCTGTACTTCAAAACATCATCAATTTTAATGTTTGATCTATAATATGCCGAGAAATATTATCCACAGTCCCAGGAATGGCACCAGAAGTACTAGAACTACTTGTAGCAGTATCACTGTCGAAATCACTTGAACACTGATTTTCAGTAGAACCTTTACTGGCTTCACTATCGGCAATAAGTTTAGATTTTTTAAATAAATATTTGAATAATGTATTTTCTTGCGTCCTTTTTGCCATTTCAATTGTTTATCGACCTGTAACAAATTAACAATTATAAAAAAACAGCCAAGCATTTGTACACAAATATTCACTTCGATAAAGATTTAAAACAGAATCAATACCAGTGAGTAGTCTACTATTGGGCATCAAATCCTTTTAATTCAAATTAAAAAATCCTCTCATTACTCACTTTCATTTCACTAATTCGTAGCACTATAATTCCACACACTACACTATTACTTCGCTTATATCACCTTACTCGCATTGAATCACGTAATACAGAACTGCGCCTACCCCATGCCCCCACATTATACTTACCGGAGCCGCCTGACAGCGACTCTCGGGGGTGGTTTTTGGTTCTGCTTCGTTGGCCTCAATGTGTTTGTCCCTCTCTCGGAATCTGGGGTCATCCCTGTTCAGTGTGTTATGTAGGTCGCTTAGCGCTGGATTGTCTTGCGCTTGAATTCTGGCAAACGTGTCCTCTGCGTGTTTCCTCATGTATGCGTCTACGTAGTGTTCGTTCAGATCTAGATACCGGAATATGTACCTATTCGGTACATACCTTGGAGCGTTTACGGCGGCCCTTACGCACGCGTTCATAAACGACTGGATCTGTCTTCTGTATGTCGCTGAGCACTGGTCTCAGACAGTGCAGGCATACAGGATTATTGGTAGTATTACGGTTTTTATCACCAGCAGCTTCACTTTCAGTCCCATGTTGCTTCTTCGACCTATTATTGGTAATAGGTTTTGTCGGGCAGATCTCACCATTCCTATTCTCTGCCGTACGTGAGACTTGAACCTTAATCTTTTGTCTAGGTTGACCCCCAAGTACCTGCACCTACCTGCTCGACATCGCTCTTATATATTACAAGGGGGATCAATCCCCTTCATCCCCTCCTGGCAACGGCCTTTCAAGAGGCTGAACTACCGACCAAAAAAA
Source organism: Leptinotarsa texana (assembly GCA_015342105.1). Classification (NCBI taxonomy): domain Eukaryota; kingdom Metazoa; phylum Arthropoda; class Insecta; order Coleoptera; family Chrysomelidae; genus Leptinotarsa; species Leptinotarsa texana. Next base: position 5,814 of record WOGN01005412.1, read on the forward strand.
TTTTCTACAATAAACTGAATGACACCAACATTCGGGACAATGACTATACTCAAACTGAAACGTTGGGCGAAAAGTTCACTTCAAAAAGCGTGGAGAATATAGCGACTTACGAAAAGCAACATTCTTCTGCTTGCAGACGCTTCCAATAATTTTCGAGAGCAATCTACACAAACGTATTCTCTAGATCCTGCTTGGTACTTTACGATACCGGGCTACACGTGGGATGGTATTATTAAGTTCTCCCCGTGGGTTTGCCAATAATTGACTTCACTGTTTAATCAAACTTAATTATATTTCATTGCTACACCGACATTACAACTAAATACTTTAACACTGATAATACAACCAAACACTTCAACTGAAACTTCAAACTTATATTCAAATGAATATTACCTTATTAGATCATTTCGTAGCGCACTGTTAACTAGACTTTCTCGATATGCGTGTGGATATTGTTTATACATGGTAATCGAAGTCTCTCGAAGCCGATAGGAAAGTTGCTAGAAGTCTATAGAATAATCGCGAATCGCAAGTCGAACAGACCTTGTATATAATTCTTAATTCACACGAATAATAACAGAACAATAAATTTATCTACTTAGAGAAGAGAGTGAAAACCGTTATCACCCGAAGACGATTATGGACAATCGAAATGACGTAGCTTCTCATTTGGAATCTTTTAATTTTCATTTCATGTTAATATTTTTAATTTTCACCTTTCAAATTTTTTATTTTCTAATTGTTGCTTGTATGTCTTTGTAATTTCAGTTTTCTGTTTAATAGAACTGTTATTTTTCGGTTAATCTTTTTTAATTTTTGACAGATTCTTTCAGGGATTTCAAATCAATTTATGTTATCTTAGACAATGGAAGTCCGAACTGATGAAATATGATCTAATTTGTTTGAAACCTGAAGGTGAAATTAATTTTTTTGTTGATGATACAGTTATTTCATATACTGCAGAAACTTACGACAATTTGCAACAGAAAGTAGAAACAGATTTAAAGATATCAGTGATTGACTGAGCGAATAATGACTGACCAAAGTCTGAAAAAGAATGACCACACTAACTTCATTTTGAAAAAATATAATATAAAATATTAAATTATGTATGACAAATGTGAAAAAAACCTAGGCATTTTTAACATGATGTAATTAATATTTAAATTTTAATGTTTATATTTTAATATAAATTTTTTTTTCTGATTGATTTGGGCGTTACTGGATGAAGATCCATAGTAATTTCAAAAACTACACCTCATGATCTCCACCAACTTTATTTGAAAAATAAAATCACAACATATTTCGCTAGCACAGTAGCTTTCTCAAGTGTATGAATACTTCAAATTGTTCTTATATTAATATTTATATACTACAGATAACCATAATTGAGACTACCTCCAAAAAATTACCTCAACCTTTACCTAAGGTACCTGTTGAATTATGATTACCTAAAGCATATTTCCTCACATCTACATCAATAATTCTTTCTGGGATTTTAAAAAAACAAGTTCAATAATGGTGATCTATTCAAATCTAGTTGGTCATTCATTAGAATGTTTGAATTTTTAAGTTTATTAATTTCCATTACTTCCAAATGATTCAGTTTCAAACCTTTATTATCTATGTGCAAAATTTCGAACTCTTCGTTATGCTTTTCTTCTAGAAAATGATTTGAATATGTTGAATTTTTTTTCTTATTTACGTAGCTCGTATGATGTTCTTGGAATCGATTCCTAAATGTTCTGCCAATATATACCTTAGGGCAAGTTCCACACTTTAATTTATATATTCCTGATTTCTGTCCAAATTCAACATATTCAAATCCTCTTCTACAAGAAAATCATATCTTTAACGAAGAGTTCGAAATTTTGCGCACAGAAAATAAAGGTTTGAAACTGAATCATATAGTGTCAATGGAAATTAATAAACTCAAAAATTCAAACATTCTAATGAATGACCAACTAAATTTGAATAGATCACCATAATTGAACTTGTTTTCTTAAAATCCCAGAAAGAATTATTATTGATGTAGATGTTAGGTAATATGCTTTAGGTAAACAGAATTCAACAGGTACGTTAGGTAGAGGTTCAGGTAATTTTTTGGAGGTAGTCTCAATTATGGTTACCTGTAGTAAATAAATATTAATGTAAGAACAATTTGAAGTATTCATACTGTAATGAATTAAAGAATTACCTGTCTTAAATAAATTTATTTTTAACAATATCACAACTAATTTATATACACTACTTGGAAACTAACGCTTAATTTATCTTCACTGTTTGTTAACCGCTCGATTCGCTTTCTAGAGTCCCTCTCGGGACGGGAGGCCGGGTTTATATAGCAACGATCACTGCAGATCTCTCTAGTCGTTTCTGCACTCATATATAATTTTCGAGGCGGTTCGTCGATCGCATTCCTTTCGGGGTGAGTCATGTTTGGTGGCTGAGATATCGGTCAGGGCCGGCTTCAAATTCATTACAATACACTTCAGAAAGCTACTGTGCTAGCGAAACATGCTGTGATTATATTTTTCAAATAAAGTTTGTGGAGATCATATTGTGAGGTGTAGTTTTTGAAATCTATTATTATTATTATTATTAGAAAGCTATTGTAATTATCATTTATCATTATCAGAAACATTCACTAGTTTGTGGTGTAATCTAAATACTATTTTAATAACAACTCACTTTTACAATAAGCGGTGTCATGGTCTAATTGGCCGAATCCTTTTCCCGAAGTCTCCATTCTAGCTAGATCTTCCTTCTTTCCTGAAACATAAATCATTTATATTTTCTCATGAATGCCTATGAAATGTTTGATTTATGAACCTTCTATAATTGGTTCTGTATGCCTAGCAAACCCAAACGCAGCAGCCCAGTCTTCCGTAGTGTTAATGTTTGGTAATACATCAGTCAGAATATTTGTATGGGAGGGATCACTCTCATTATCAGTTTGTTCATCAGGATGACTGGGCGATACCTTTTGGAAGGAATTCAACGAGAAGAAACTTGTATTATCATCTATCAAAGGTGGCAGTTTTGTCAGAGATGTATGAGTCTCTAATAACGAAGGAGGTGTGGGTATAGATTCAGATTCTCTAAGAGGGGATGATGTATGATTTTCTACTGTTCCTGAAAATTTGAGGTTAGTTTTCACACTGTACCAAAATTAGAATTAATACCATATGCCTTATATGTTCTTTCCTCTCTGCTGTCAATTTTACCTTGACATAATTCCTTCCTATTTTTACTAGTTGAATCACTGCTATTTCCCTTGATTTTATTTTTTTTCCCTCTTTCTTTTTCTTTTTTCTCTTTATCAGTAGTATTTAAATGAGGCCAACCTTCTTTGTTTGTTCCACTGCTATTTGATGTTGTACTACTACTACTGCTAACACTGCTTGATAGTGTCGTTATATTCTCTTTGGAAGACGTCTTAGAGCTACCAACAGGGTTGTTAATAGTAGGTATGGGTGCACTTGGTTTGTTACTTTCTGGAAGTTGATTGTTGTTATTAACTGCACGTAAAACCAGACTTTCATGTAGTTTCTTTTCATATTCCTGATGTTTCCCGGCATGCATTTGTTCTTTTGTGAAGCTAGCCTCCGGGTCTCCTTGAATGGAATAAATGAACTATTAAGATGTACAGCATCAACAGTCTAAGACGCAACAGTTTTCGGTGGAAATTGGAAAACTTAATAACAAATAATTGTTTGAGAAAATGGACATCTCCAAAACATTTAAATAAATTACCAATTCAAATTTTGCATGAAAACGACTTAAATAACCCAAATACAAAATAATATAATTAGAAGAGTTTTATAAACATTGTTATCTCAGAAGATACATGATCTACACATCCATGTATTGAGTTACTTATTTTCAAATTGATTACTTCCTTTCTTTTTTTGGAAGATTCCCACATCTTTTTTTTGTATCAAGATGGAGTAGTAGAAAGCCAAAACCTTTCTCAAAAATAGAGAAGTTATTTTTTAAGAACGTCTATTGATGAAAATCTAAGATGGCGTGGTCATATTAAATATAAATAAAAATATCTATTTTAGAATGCTTATTCTCATATCAGCTCCAAAGTACTAATAATAATAATAATTCAAAATAAGCAATAAGATTAACTTGGAAGGGTTATATTTTTGGGAGAGATTAGTTTTTGGGAAAGAAAGGTTATTTGTTTTGTAGATCTCCATCTATGTACAAAAAATGTGTGAAACTTCCAATTGATTTCAAAATAATTCCTTTGCAAAATAGGAGTTAATTTCAGATTCAAACTAGAAGAAAAATGTAATATTTATAAATTTATCATATTTCATTGTAATATTTATATATTTTTGTAATAAGTTTGATCAACTCCTTATGATAATATACCATACAAGTAGTAAAAAAGTAATTGGTTAGAGCTTCTGGGATTATGGCTTGTGGAGCATTTATGTTATTTATTTCAATTTATGAATATTTAGTTAGCGTAAATTATATTTACTGCTTTTTTGGTAATGTTCTGTTTTTATGACTTAGCATATTTACCCAATGTACAAAGGTACCTCTGGACATTTACATTACATAAAAATATATACTTTTCTTAACCACCAAATAAGCCCTTACTCACCAAAATCGTGTAGATACATACAGTCCGGCTTGGGACAAGTCAGGTTTTTCATAAAATGTGAACAATATTTTGTGGTACCTAAACTCGATTTGATCAGTCTACCGTCTATCGTTATATTATTAACACTTTGTATCGCCCTTAAGGCATCATCACTCTTCATATAAGTTACATAGGCACCTGTAAAGAAACATAATTTCATTTAGACAAATAAATACAGAATAACTTAAAGTGAGGTTTGAAAAAAATCAATTACAAATTCTAATTTTGGTTAAATTTACACATATCAAAGTATTCAAAGTCATAAAGCTAAATTCAGAAGTTCCCAACCGGTGGTATGCCTACAACTGGAACGTTTTAGGTGGTACGCATGAGGAGTGACGGCGCCAGGGGTGGGGCGATGACAGCTGCCTCCTTGTTTCCCCACACCTACATTCTTCCGCCTCACAATATTGCTAGTGATTGTGCAATGATTATATGTTGTTGTAATGGTTCGTTGGGGGTGTTGTGATACTTAATTGTGACTTTGTATAAGAAAACTGAACTAAGAAATGATTTCTGACGTCCTCTTCTACTTTGATTTGAGTTAAAAAACCTAAATCACCGGTCAATCATAAATACGATGAAAGCTACTTACGGTTTTATAGTGAAGCCAGGAATCAGGAAGTAGTGACATTCCTCAATGTGTTGTATTTCTTGAAACACTGCCGAACCAAAACACGAAGCCTTCTTTACTGACACGACATCAAAATACCAAGCACCCTGATTCGATCAGTGAACCCATTGAGATTTTTTAAAGAAATTTTTTTAAGAAACTCAATGTTTGACGAAGTTTGTCAATACTAATACTAACTTGATAAAGGCGTCATACCTTGCTAGTTTAAGAATTGTAATAGATGGAAAACCGTCAGTATACAGAAGTGAGGTTTTTATCTCTGGGAAAAATTTTGAACCTTCTCTTCGAACTGAGATGAGAAATGTTTAATGTTTAAGTGAAAAAAAATTATGACAATGACATATCTCCAACGCCAGATGTGGTTGCAGATATCATTGTTCACTTGAAAGGCCTTCAAAAGTCGACTGGATCAGAAATTCTTTTTCAGGAACCTCACCAAATGAATTGACACTAAAATAGGATTTTAACGATCTTACAGAAAATAGTTCCATGAAAGATTATTTTAAAGAGGAATCTTTAACTTCTCGATCAGATGTAAAACTGGGTACCCTTTGATCTTCCGCCAAGCTCTGCTATTTTTGATGCCATTTGTTAACAGTTACTTGTAGGAAGAGTGGATTATGTGAACTCTTGTAAATAAAAAAATGAACATAGAAGCAGAATAAGTGTTGAAGAAGACTAAAGAGTAAATTTGTGTTCCACTACTCCTAATGTTGATCTGTATGTTTTTAGACCTATTAGGTAATAAACGAAATTGTTAATTAACACCATCTCAATCTTTTTATTCATCCTTTATTATAAGCATGTTATGAATAAACAAATATATAACCATTATATATGAAGTTTTCTCAGGATTTCAATTCAAAAAACGTTTGAACGCTTTTATAAAAGTAAATATACGTTTATTAAAATATTTAGGTTTGGTAGTACGCCAAAATTTCTCAAAGAGTCAATTGGTACGCAGGTGCAAAAAGGTTGGGAACCCATGCTTTAGATTATTCATATGATGGAATTGACCGATACTTAATGAAAATCCGTAACTAAGGTATTTGAAAAACACTTTATTGTGAGATTTTCACTAAACAGTTTTACAAAAATGCAAAACACGTGTTTAGCCATACAATGGCTTCTTCCGGCGTGTCTTGGGGTGGGTGGGGGTTTAGTGAAACTCTCACAATGAAGTGTTTTTTGAATACTTTAGATTATTTATTTAATAAAATAATACAATATAACGAATAAAATAACTTATTAGGTACGCTGCTTATGATTACTCAAATAATTCATGAGCAGAACAATTAATTATGTCTAATAATTAATCGATTAACAAGAAATTCATTTCAAATTTCAATTAATAGTATCCTTAGAGAATAAAAATTAACTAAAGTGTGTTATTATTATGTTAGAACAGTGTAATTGATATTTGCAGAGCTGTTTTGTTAATAAACTGTACACCAATCTTTACTTTAAATAGTACAACCATTAAATATTAAACAATTGATACTATCTTATTTTACTAACAAAAGGCAATGACATAATGTATTAATTGATTAAGGAAATAATACATTACAAAATTTGATGACGATCACAAGAAATTATTTGTTAATAGTTTAAAATCCTCAGTCAATTGAATATTTTCCTGTAGAGCAACACTGACTATTACTATTAAAAAATATAACCCCTTCAATTTCTATTACTGCTTATTCAATTGGTTAAATCATTGTTGATAGATCCTGTTGTACTAGACCAGTGATTCCCAAAGTGGTCTATATCGACCCCTAAGGGTCTATGACAACCTACAAGGGGTCTACGTCAGCGAAAAAAAAATTGGGGGTCCATAAAATGAAAATGGGGGTCCACGATAGTGGATCTCAACACATACACCGATAGTACCTATTTACTTACATCATACTATCTTATAATATCAAAACATATACATTATTTATAAAAGTACATATGAAGTAAAAAACTTATTATATATGTTTATGAAATTGTGTAAGTTGTAGGATGTTGGTATTCACTTTGTGGTCGCAATACATTTTGAACTTGTAAAGACCTGAGAGTCGCAGTCTCAGAGCTTCGCTACCTTGCACTGACTTGTTCAATTCGTCACTCTATAAAT
>WOGN01005413.1:0-13229 GCA_015342105.1 Leptinotarsa texana
AGCGGAAAAAGTGAAAGGGGGGTTAGGTGAAAGCACTCGAGCGACCATATAAATAGTCCAGTTATCTCCCGAAGACGATTGTGGATACTAACAATCGAAACGTCGTAACATAACTTGGTTTGAAATCTCTTTAATTTTTTTCAATTTGTTTTTCATTTTTGCTAATAATAATTTTTTTAATCCCTATTTTTCAGCTTTTATTAATATTTTAATTTTATTTATTTGTTTGGTTGTAGCTTGTATGTTATTTTTTTGTAAATTCCATATAAAATTACTAACCACAAGTTAGTAATTTATATTTCCACTTTGAAAATATAGTAACTACAAAGAGATGCCAACTACACCAAGTAATGAAGTGCTTCGAGAATTAAGTGATGTTATCTATCTATAAAGAAATTCTTAAAACTGACACAACCGTCAACGACGTCTGCCCTCACTCGTCAGACGGCATTTGATTTGCGTTCTCGCCGATGGCGCTTCATTACTTAGACCGCACCCACGCATCATCCCCAGTCGTCTTACAGTAGACGTGACGCAAAGCTAAGAAATAACAACTATATTAAGCAAAAAAACTAAAATTACAATGAAATAAAATGAAAGCAACAACCAAAATATAAAAAAATTGAAATATTAACATGAGATGAAAATTAAAAATTTCATTAACAAGAAATTAAAATAAAAAATTAAATGATTCCAATCCAAGTAACTCCACAACTCCACGACGTTTCGATTGTAAGTATCCACAATCGTCTTCGGGTGATAACTGGACTTATTCTTCGGAGATCTGACTATTTATAGGTCATGCGAGTGCTTTCACCTATCCTCTCTTCCTTCTCACCGCTTCATCGGTTTCAGCGGAAGCTGAGCGTTTGGCAGGAGTTGGTCGTGCTCCGTTTGATTAGAACTTTCCATATGACGCAAGCTTGGCTAAATACGTTGTTGGAAAATATATATTCGGCTTCCTTGAATTTTCTCGTAAACCAGTGTTCCTCCTTGTGGATGATTTCAGCTTGTGCCCACTCGATGTTATGTGATATTTTTGAAAAAAATATGGTTTCTCCAATAACCAATTATCGCACACCTACGAACAACAACTCTCAGAAGTCAAAACTTGTGCGAGCTAAGGACTAACGAGGTCTTACCTATTAACGTGTGATTCCTAACACGGATCAGTCCAAACATGCTCTGCTATTTCTGATTTGCTGCTTTCTCCCTCGCTGTGCTATTTCTTGTGTTCGGTAATGCAAAATTTCAATGGCCTCTTAGTTTCACCGATGTATAATTCTCCATACTCGTAGGGCAGTAAATGCAATTCTTGGAATCGCAGTCCGCATTTGGTGGACTGTCCCGAACTTCCGGGAAAGAAAAACTTCCAATGTTTTCAAATGGTTTGGAAACCTCAAAAATTCACACTGTGAAATCATTTCTAGGTACACATCAATGCTTTCAAATCGTAGAAACATGGAGAGTCAAAAGATGTTGCGCTTGATATTTGTGAGGCCTTTGATCGTGTGTGACATGAGAGTTTGTTGTGTATGGCTCTTCAACTTGCTGAAAAAACTTTCCCTGCAAGCGGCGGTTGATGGATACCTCTCGAATGCTTTCATCATCAACGATGATGTTTCCCAGAGATCCATATCGGCTGCGGAAGCACATTTTCACCGGCAGCAGGAGGTTGGATATCTTAATGAGGATCTAGAAGTAATTTCAAATTGGGATGGAAGTAACCAGGTTCAGTTCAGTGCCACAAAACCTAGGCATTCAAGAAGATAAATGTCTCCAAACCTGATAAGATAATGTCAGGTCAGGCAATGCCGCTTGGCACGTCATGTCGCTGCAATTGCAAAGGCTGCTTCTCAAAAGCTTGGAACACTGTTCCGAATCAGAAAACTGTATACACCTCAGTAACTTTTGCTGATTCATAAAGCTCAGATCAGACCTTCTTCGGAATATTGTTCTCATGTATCGAGCTCCGCCACCAAGCATACCCTGAAGCTGCTGGATTCCACCCAGAAAAGAGCCATCGGCCTGATTGGAGACGAGTGTATGTGGAATAAACTTCCTGAGAACATTTTTTCAAATGGATTCAATCTCCAACTATTCAAATCCCATGTAAATCACAACCGTGAGAGAAATCACACTTTAAAAAGTAAGACCTCGTTAGTCCTTAGCTCGCACAAGTATCTCAACTTCTGAGAGTTGTCGTTCGTATGGGGGTGTCAGCTGATTAATGGAAAAACAGATTTTAAACAGATTTCCCAAAATTCTGCTTGTATAACAAATTATCAGCGGTACAAGAAAAAGAGAAAATTTTCCCTGAGTTTTCATTTCATTCGTCTAGGCTTCTGAATAATTCCTGATAGGCTAGAGCATAATTCACAATTACGTCAAGAGATTCGAATCAATGATCAATGAAACTAGTTTGGATATCAATGTAGTGATTTTTTTCAGTTCTATTCATTTTCAGTTCTATTCTAATAAATTTCTGGTCGGAAAAACTTGGAAAAACAATTCAAATCCTGATTCAAAGTCAATGATATGATTCGAAACAAAACAAGGACATTTCTACAATGTTCAGCATTTCTTTGTCTCGATTAATTCGTATCTCTTATACAACTTTCTAATATCTGCACAGTGATCTTGAGTAGAATCCACCGTTTCAGAAGTTTGATTAAATGTCACGTGGAAATTGCAACATGTACTCTGCCAGATAGTATTCAAGTGAGGCGTATTCAAGGAAACTCACATATAAACATCTCGTGAAGCTGTCAGAACTTCCAGTTGCAGAGCATAAAATATACGTATAACGAAACCATTTCAGTACAGAATTTTGAGTTGAGTTGAATATTGAGTTGAGAATAATTATTAATTTTCCTCGGCTATTCCTCGATTATTGGTATTGGGACGGCTTCTCTGACAAATTCAAATGAATAATTATCGATACATCTTGCACAATTTTCAATAAGGAATATCTAAATCCTTTTCAGCTCATAGACATGATTGGAATTAGTTAATTATTCACTTCATTTACCATCAATATTTCAGATGAATACTCCATTATCATGAAAAATTTAATTTTTTCAAGGACTTCTTTAATTGAATTTTGACTTGGCGTCAAAATTCAATCAAAGAAGTGAGGGTTAAAAAACCTAGCTCAATCAGAATTTTATGATTTGTTTCTAAATCATGTACCAATAAAATGAAGTTACTTTTGCTTCAATCTATTTTCATGCCCTCAAATTTCCGGTGGGTGAATTTATATTTAGTATCACCATTGCACCCGTGCGGAGCCGGGACGACTCGCTAGTGGAAAGATAAGAGGGCAAAAAACATCATATATTGCTCTACACTATGGTGGTTGAACTTGCTGAACTATTGCTGGAGAAAATGGTATCCCCATAACTGAAAATAAATCAACAGCTAATTCATTTAATGACTATTTCACAAAAATAGGACTCAACATGGCTAACCAAATTAACAGATGTGATTTACCAAACAATTTTTTAAAAGAACCATCAATTGCTTCCACAATGTTCCTGCTACTCATTGATGAAAATGAGATAATCTTGTATATAGGTAAACTCAAAAATAACTGTGCACCAGGGCCAGATGGAATCACCTCCAAACTCATCAAAAACATACATATACATATTTTGAAACCGCTTGTCCATGTGATAAACGTATGCTACATAAATGGGAATCTACCCAACCAATGGAAAGAGTCAAGAGTTATACCCGTTTACAAGGCTGGGAACAGACACGAAATGAAAAATTATAGACCATCATCCATACAATTAACTGAAGATGACCCTGATGGAAGAACAGAATTCTGCGAAATCATGACGGAAACCATTGCAAGGCATTCTACCTATCTCCACAATATTTGTTTTAGTGACTAATGCATATTTTCTAAACGGCATCGTACACAAACAAAATTGCCGTTATTGGAATGACACCAACCCTCACGTTTTCAGGGAAACACATACCTAATATCCAGAAAAAAATCAACGTTTGGGCAGGATTATTGGAAAACCATATTGTACGACCTCTAATTATTAATCAAAATTCAACAGGGGAACTGTATTTGAATATGCTGGAAACTACCGTTGACCCTCTCATCATTGAAATCGTCGAAGCGATTCCTAATGAATTCGATATGGATATTATATTCCAATAAGATGAAGCACTACTACATTACTTCAGACAAGTAGGAAACTATTTGGATACTACTTTTTCCGGTCGTTGGATTGGCTGTTAAGGTCCTACAGAATGGCCAAACCTCTCGCCAGATTTGACACCTTTGGACTTTTATGGGACTATTTAGAGCAAAAGGTGAACGAAACTGAGCCTGCTTCAAAATTGGATATACGGCAGAGAATAATAAATATTTTTGAGATATTGACATTACTGTATTAAAAAATGTTCAGCGTGAAATATCATATGTCAAGAAGTTCAAGGCACCATTTCGAGTATCTTCTGAACTGACTTTAAGCTCATTACCTCATATTATGTAGTTAAATGTCAATGTATTCAATCAATAATTGAAAGTTCCGCCATTTTGTATTAGTTGAAGATATTGATATTATATTCTAGGGTTGCGAAGCATTTGTCAGGAGCTTCAAAAAGATGTGTCACAAGACGCCCCTTTCCATTTAATTGACAGAAGAAACTTTAAATATGGCGCCCAGTCGCCATCTTGAAAGTTTCATATCAACATCAAATTAATATACTGTATAGTAATAAACTGGAAAGAGTAAAAAAGTAAAATTTGGAAAAAAGAACAGCATCAATGTATAGATCATTATAATACACATTATAGACAGTAAAATTAATATTTATCGAGATATGGAACTAAGAAACACATGACATCAGATGATCAAAACTTTTGAAAGAACCTTATATGAAAGTATATAAGTATGATATTCAATTACCTCTTTCACTGGCATCATCAACTAAGATGATTTCTTCTACAAGCTCCTTAGGAGATCGGTTTATGACACTCCATACCGTTCTGAGTAAAGTTGACCAAGCTTCGTTATGGAAGACAATTATAATGCTGCTTCGGGGGTAGCTCTGGTAATTTTTAAAGAGCATAGTGCATCTTAAAATAAGGTTCTATAAAATAAATCATAAAGAAGAAGTGATTTTTAAATCGTATTCTTAGTAGATTACGAAGACATACGTTTTTTCTACGGCTGCGATAAAAATTATCGAAGAAGAGGGAGCAACGTCTCTTTTCATGGGGTGGTACCCGAGTTGGGAACCCCAAATGGTGGAGTGGATGTGTAGTGTGAAGGCAACTGAAATACCGACTGTACTGCCACGCCCTCTTTGATAATGTTTATCGCAGTTGTAGACGAAACGTTAGTGATAAAAATATGTTGACCACGTCTAACGTGTTCGAATGCTCCTCGTATTGCCTAAAATTATGTAACGTGAGACGCGATTGACTGAAAATGTGTAAATCTCAATTCAAGATTATGAGATAGAGCTCTGCTTGGTGAGAAATGAACTTTGAGGAGGTTTTCAGTTTTGATAAAACAAGACGACCTTGACGGTGGAGCGAAAACTATGTTTTCTTCGGGGCACTCAGAAAAGTTGTTTAGGACGGGAAATTAAGGTTTTATACAAAATTTCACGAAGATTCAGCTCAAGATTCGACTCAAGAACCAAAGAAGGCTTGGGATGTGCAGTTTACTCCAGATGCCTAAGCCTAAAGATTAAGAGAAGAATGAAAGCAAATAAGCCCTGTTATCATTGAACAAACAACGTGTTACGTGTTACCAGAGTGCCACCAAGATTCAGCCAAAGCCTCGATAGATAATACCATTATCCTGAGGTGGGTTGAAGGACACGACAGAAGTAAAGGCAGTCGTATTGCTAACTCTTTGGCTAAGAAAGCGGTTGGATTAAGAACCTACTGCCTGATGACTTCGACAATTGCGGAACTAGCCAAATGTTACACCCATGCTCAATCCCTAAAGAGATAGGATGGAATCAAAAGATGCCATCTTGCCAGGATAACCCTGGGCGACCCTGGGAAACTGGCGCCGAATAAATATCTGGCGATGGCCAGAAAACTCTACGCTTAACGATAGGATTTCTGACTAGCCACTGTCAACTAACGAAACACCAACATAATATAGGGCTAGTGGACACACCTCTTAGCAGGATGTGTGAACAGGAAGATAAGACTGTCAGGCATGTCCAATGCGAGTGTCCAGAGTTATCGTCAATAAGAGAGTGTGTGTTCGGCGAGTCTCGGTCTACAGCTGCCAATATAAAGATGTCTTCCAGAGACCTGTTCACCTTCCTGGAAAGGACAGGATGGACGATGACTTAGAAGAACAACTCCTCGGGAGGACGTACAATGGGTCACGTGTGGCCTAAGTGCTGTGGGCTTACATTCACTCTCCCTACTCTACAGATACACTTATAGGTAGTAAATATCCAGTCATAAATTCATCGCATATAATACTGGAAGGTACTTTGAATGAATATATTGTAATTGAAGTGATTATCAGGTCAAATTACAACAAAGAAAAATAGGAGTGGACATAATTTTGCACTTACTTCAAAATTGGTAGGGTTGTTGAAACACTATCATAAATGAAATGTGAAAAATCCTAATCGAACCGATACCTTCACTGGGGTCGAAAGTCACAACAACAGGTTTTACGCAATTTTCAGTGAAACGGTGACTTTTGTCATAAAATGAGTTTGAACAAATATTGTAGATCGGATAATTATCTATTAAAAATTTTCAATAATTTTTTTCCTAATAGCCACCAATTCTGAGATATAACGATTGGAAAAGTTGTACTCGTCAAAGGTCGTTATATCTCAAAAACGGTAGCTCTTAGGAAAAATGTGTTCAGACATTTTGATAGGTAGATAGTTATCGAGTCTAAATTTTTTTTCTGAACTAATTTTATCTTGAAAGTCACCGATTTGTTGAAAATTTTGAAAAACCAGTTTTGTGACTTTTGTCCCCGAGTAATTTTTTTTTCAGGTATCGGATCGATGAGTATTTTTCAAATTTCATTTTTTGTGGTGTTCTGAACAATCCTACCAAGTCTGAGCTGTCTAAATTGAACCGATAATAATGGTATTGAGTAATACGTTTTGTTTAGTAATACGTTTAGTAAATATTATTTCTTCTTTCTTTAAAATAATCAAAAGAGCTAAATCTTTCCGATATTTTGTAAACTCCTAGTTGTTCATTCTTCTCTCAGTAACATTTTGAGACATTATAAAAAAACAGATAAGTTACCTGAAAACGCTTCACCATCAAGGACAACCTCTTTTTCAAAAACTGAAAATATTTTAAAAATTCATTTCTCATCAAGCAGAGATTAGTCCCACAATCTCAAAATTGAATTGAAAATTTTTCAATCCATCATCTTTTGTGATATTAATCCTGGATCCAAGGGCGGATTCTGATCTACATTTTGGTGTGATAACTTCTAAAATTTGTGGGGGGGGGAATTTATAGGGAAAATAATTCATACATCACATAATGTGCGTTTATATATTGAAATACTCATCTGAAATGTATTGAGTATTGACTGTTGTGTTGATGCTTGGTTGGTAATCACTCTTATTTTCCTCCATAATCTGCCCTTGCCTGGAAATGTCTACGGTCGAAAAGGTGAGATGAAGTAATTGAGCAGAGAGATTGATCAATAACATGTATGAATAATATTTGAATAGAAGGTAATGTCGAAGGTGAGGGGGGAATATCTCAAAATTAACGATGAAACCAGAAGTAAAATGAAGAATGTATAGTTTAAAATGCAAATTAGTGTAAAACATAGCAAGTTACTCTCAGCAAGTAATAGATCGTGTTATCAAAAATTATTTCTGAGATACGTTTCATGATTGGTGACAGTTGACAGGTGACAGTTAGATGACAAGTGAAAGGTAAACAATGGCACATAAAAATCTGAATTAGAACATTGCTTACAGTGGAACAAAATACTGTTAACTTCTTTCGGAGAAACACAAAAACATTCCAGTTGTAATGTTGTATGATGGTATATTTCCATTATTTTCTGTGGAACATATATGCTTACTTTTTTCTTCTAAAGTCTGGTAAACTTCTGTTCAGAGGTATTCTATCACTGGCAAGTAAATTGAATTTGTTTATTTGAAAAAGTTGTTGCATTTGTACGAAGTCCTTGGATTGGATCACCACAGGATGACCATTTTTACCGGCTTCTGGTACTGGGCTGAAGTTATTGGCATTTATCATATCGTAGGTAGCATTCGGTATTTTATGTATCGGATTTCCTATGTAATGACCAACAACTACTCTTATACCATGTTTATCAACATATTCTTCCTGGTTCTTTTTCCTGAAATGAATGAATTTATAGCATACAGTACGGAAGTGAATAATCCCCATCTTAAGATATCAAGATCGAATAGAACTTATGTGAAAAAGTTTTATTTTCAGTTATTTTCAAATAGAAAGGGTGGTCTTGTGTCAACTCATTCATTAGGTATTTCAATTCTCTATCCAATATTTCTCCATTGTTCAAAATCTTTTTAACCGTTATCGATCAATCAGCACTACTTCAGTAAATGAGCAGAAGCCTATGCCCTGCCCAACCAGGAAGCCTTTGCAGTGGCTGACGTCCTGGCAAAGGAATAGATATGTCGATTCAGTGTCCCATTGGAGCTGTATTCGGGCCAGAGCAGAAGTTTCGAGTCCAACCTGTTCCAAGAAATATGTAAACTGTTGGACATTCGAAATTCCAGAACCACAGCCGATGGAATGGTGGAACGAATAAGACCATAAACCGCCACTTGTCCAAGGAAGTCTCTGACTACCAAAGAGACTGGGACCAGTACCTCCACCTGTTCTTGTTGGCCTATCGTTTAGCAGTGTACGAGTCAACCGGCCAAATGCCTGTCAGTATAAGGTAAATGACCTCGTCTACCAAATCCATAAGCCACCTCGAAGAATGCCTAGGGTCATCAATTTCAATAGATTGGATCCTTATGCTGGACATCACGGCCAAGTTCACGCCCTCAGACCACCAGAGGATGAAATAACGTTCCAGAAGTTCATGTCTTCATACTCGAACGGACAGAAGGTCTTACATGGGGTAACTCAAGAAGATCCACGGAACCTTTTCAAAGTTCCAGTTGATTACGCACTAGCTCACTGCGTGGCAGAGGATCTCTAAATGTCTGGGGGTATCGCTGGGGTATTCAACAAAAAATTCGGTCAGCTACAAACATTACGAGAACAGAATCCAGAAGTCGGAGGAGTGCTACAGTTGGAGAAGGGTCAGAGAAACATTTTCTACTTGGTGAACAAAAAATATTCTCGAGACAAACCGTCCTATAAAGATGTCTGGAGGAGTCTTTCCAGACTGGGGGACATGATGCTCGACCAGAATATTATGGACTCGGCAATCCCGAAATTAGCCTCTGGGCTTGACAGGCTTGATGGAGAATTGTGAAAAGCATGTTGGAAACGATATTCAGTTCCAGCTGCATCAAAATGTTGGTGTGCAGTAACCATCTTCCACGACCGAGCATGAAAACTTCCATCGAACTTCACAGTGCAGATATGAGGAGTCCTGCAGGTATCGACACACGCCAACGGTGACATTTCGGGGCGAAACATCTTTAAAAAAGGGGCAATGTAACGAATCTGCAGCTGCCCCTGACCAGTGGTACGCCAGCCAACTCATGGATCAAACACATTACATCACCGTGAAAGAATGCAGTCGGGAATAGCCAGTAAAATTCTAGTACCGAACTGACTATAAAGGACCGTTACCGATATAAGCACGTCATCCCGGCCCAATAGGGTTAATCGAGCGGCTAAACAAGAAATTCAAATAGTGGAAATAAATCAAGCGTTAGTGTTGTAATAAATAAATTAGTTTGTGATTAGTGAAATATTGTTGGAAATAAATTTGTTTTCGACAGTAGTTACACTTCTTTTTATATTTTCACTTCCACAATCTGAAAGAATATGAAAATTGTAATGAGGAACAATTGGCCGATACTTGAAGAAAATCTATAACTTATTTAAGCAAAACTTCCTTGTGAGATTTTTACTGGACAGTTTGCAAAACCACAATACGTGTTTCACTATTCAATAGCATCTTTAAGTGTATGAAAATGCAGTTTCCCCAGATTATGAAAGGTGAAAATTCTCACAAAAAAAGTCAATAAAAACTAAGATTTCCCGCGTAAAAAATAACTTTCGTTCAAAATAGTTTCATTTTATAATTACCTATAAATATGCTTCGGATGGATTTCATCCATTTCATCCAAATGAAACAATTTCCATATACCGAATATCACAATAGTTGCAAAGAATATAACTGCTGGTAATACTTTTTTACATCGTCTGATTGGTCCCGCAATCATACTGTTTTTTGTGTCTGAAACAAAAAATACTTTGTTAGAGTCTTCAATTCAGTTCGAAAATTGTTGATTGGACGACATATCAATAACTGATAAGGTTTCGAACTTATAACCTTTCTATTAGTACACACTGAGAAAACAATATAACAACCCGGAAACTGACCAAAACATTGACGCTAGCCGTGAAAGTCTACATTCCTAAAAACTAAAACTTATTTTCTTCTTTTAAGAGAATGTTAATGAAAGCTTGTATAATGGAAGTAACCGGTATTGTGCATAGTTGAAGATATTGGGCCTCAAAGGCCGAAACACCAATACAAAGAAATAAAGCCACTACCAACTAGTCCACGTGGACTGAAGAATTCACAGTTCGTATTGAGTAATTTTAACCAACCGAGTTTCATGATTGGCTGAAGAGTCATAAAATTGAGTAAGAAGTCATGTTACAGTGACTAATAGATTGCAATGACAGTCGTT
The DNA here is from genome assembly GCA_015342105.1 of Leptinotarsa texana. NCBI lineage: Eukaryota > Metazoa > Arthropoda > Insecta > Coleoptera > Chrysomelidae > Leptinotarsa > Leptinotarsa texana. Next base: position 10,870 of record WOGN01005413.1, read on the forward strand.
TTGTCAAAGTTCAGTTCAGGAACTCGGGTGCATTTGAACACTGAAACACAGAGAGTATGTTCCAATGTATATAAGAATCTACATCTCAAGTTTGGTTTCGAGGGAAACAAACTATTACAAGCAACATCAAATTTGACAGAAATTCCTTTCTCAATTGTACGTAAAATAATCAAAAACAAAATTTATGAACGCAAGACGCGATGTGATACGGGATCACTAAAACCTTTAGATGCTCATCTAATACAATCATTGAAAAAACAATATACGACTGGTACAAAAGCAATGAGATTCCTACAACTGAAATCATAAGGAAGAATTTGAATACTTCCGGCCATAACGTGAGCTGCTATGACAAAACTCTTCAGAACTGGATAAAGAAACTAGCATTTAGATTTAAAACAATAAACAAATGACAAGCAGTTATGGAAAGCAGAAGAATAGTGAAATTGCTTAACAACTACTTAGAACAAATAACTGAATATAGACAAGAACAACGGCAAATTTTCTATTTGAACCAAACTTGGTACGACACTCAAGACTCAGTAACGAAAGGGTGGACTGCTGGTTCGAGAATGTGTACACCTAACATGCCTGCAAACAAAGGATCGCGACTAATGATAGTGCATTGAAGAGGAAGTGAAGGATGGGTTCTGGATTCTTTGAAATTATGTGGAATGAACTTCAATAATGACAATAATGACATAAGAACATGGAACACATTGATCCCAAATTTGGATGCGAATAGTGTAATAGTTATTGAAAACGCTTCCTATCATTCGCAACAGCTCATCAAAGTACTGAATAAAAATTCGAGGATAGATGGAATACAACGTTTTTTGATGGATAACAATTTGCATTTTGAAAATAACTATACCAAAAACCAACTACTTGAAATTTAACAGACAAAAACATTTGTGTATGGCATTGAGAGTATTGCTGAGACTTCTTCCCTATTTTTGTGTTTTCAATCCCAACATTGTTGATTTGAGAAAAATTGAAACAAAGCATCGACTCCTGCTTTGGAACCATTTTCAAGAATCACTTGAAACTGTACTTACATAACTCTATCTCAAGATAGAGTAGTTTCTAGAGGATGACACCACGACCAGCTGTCGAAAGCGCTGACAGATAATCAAAAAGTGCGCACTATAAAAATTTTGACATGACTGGTGCAAAGTTTCAGTCTCTTGGCTATTTTCTTAAACAAACCTTTCAAACAAAAATAATATTATAGAAAATACAAATGGGTACAAAAAATTACTTATTGATCTAAATGAGGTTGTCAAACTCTTATAGCTTACATTTCAGTATGTCCTCCTTCACGTGCAATACAAATTATGGTCCTTCTACTGACATCTGTAACTGCATTTTTAATAAATGGGGGATTTATATTTGCACAGCTATCGCGAATGGTATTTTCCAGATGTTGTATGTCAGTAAATGGTGTACTTCGGTACACTTTTTGTTTCAGTTAACCCCACAAGAATAAGTCTAGAGGCGTTAAGTCGGGTGATATAGATGGCCAATAATGTTTCCTGTTACGTCCAATAACTTTGCCTCTGAACATTTGTTGGGGGTACTGTTTTACAGCAACCGTGTGATATATCGGTGCGCCATCAAGCTGATACCATAGTTCGTGTTTAATATTTGAAGGCATATCATCTAAAACTTCACTAACCTCGTTATTTAAAAGGTTGAGATAACCGACGGATGATAAATTTTCCCTGAAGAAAAATGGCGCAATTATTTGGTCGTTTAGTATCCCACACCATACATTAGTTTAAAAGGAATACTGATCACCACATTAAACTGTGAAATTGGGATTTTCTTGGGCCCACCATCGGCAATTTTGAGAACTTACCGTTCCATCTGAAGAGAACGTTGCCTCATCTGTCCATAAAATTTTATACGGAAACTTTACATTTTCTTCTCTGTCTCCTTGAAACCAGTATGAAAACCCCAAACGGACATCAAAATCTTGTTCTATTAATGTGTTAATAATTTTGGGCTTGTGAGACCAAAATTTATTCTTTAATAAAATTTTTCTAACACTTTCTCTCTTTTAATCGGTATTTTTTATAATATCGGCTATACGAATTTATATATACGGTTAACGAACATGGGCTCGTTTGCCCGTGTTCAATAACTTTCAAAGAAATGTTAAGTTGGGCCTCCTCATCCTATTCACTTGGAGTGTGCTTTTTCTTAAATTGATTTGCTATGGATCCTGTTTCTCTGAATTTCGACATTATCCTTGACCCAGTAGTATGTTGAGCATTTTTTCCTGGATGCCGTTCATTAAAAATGTTAGCTACTTGCCGGTATGGTGTATTCTCAACACATATTAAAACCATTTCTAT
>WOGN01005414.1:0-13228 GCA_015342105.1 Leptinotarsa texana
AGTAGAAAGCCAAAAACTTTCTTTCCCAAAAATTAATCACTCCTAAAAAATATAATCCCTTCAATTCAAATTGATAGAGTCGTACTCCTACCATCTGTCCTGAAGCCACTCACCAAACAAACCAATCGGCTTCGTTAAGAAGCTGGGTTTATTTGGTCGAGTTTGAATAAGTGTGGGCCGCAATAAACCCTTGCGAGTTGCTGTGGAGAGTTGAATAGACCCACTCACTTTTGACCCAACTTAAGCCAACCTGAATGAAACGTCTACTGATATCACTGCTAAAACATTCGAAAAATAGCTTTGACACAGTTATCTGCGGCCGTGAAAGTTTACATTCTTCGATAAACTTGTTTTTTATGTTCATTTATCTGATACCTACTTATAATAGCATGACACCTCAGTCATTTTTAGGAATGTTCCGTCACAGTCTCCGAACATACACTCATAGAAGGCACTTACTTCATCGTGTTCGAAGAGACTTATAAACAGCATTATTCTGAGAGGTGACAAAAATTTAAGAACTCAGAGATGATTCAAACCGAGAGAGGAGAGACTCAACATAAATGAAGTTTGGCTACCAGCACTCAGCCGTCCATGATTCATATGGGAGACCAAAAATTGGATAAACAATTAAGGCTGGATGTGAGGCGCGGTTCCCACTGGAGCGATACGATAAGCAATGCAACAGGTGATTCGATAAGCAACCTGATCCTGATTTGACACTCATAATCGTGCAGCAACTAATTTAATGCATACTGGAGCAATCGAGATACCACATTAATAATTATCGGAGTCGCGTCGGTGAGGAAGAGTCGCTTGAGTGAAAGAAAGGCGCAATATCGTTCGAAACGTTCATGTCGGGTCATCCAGAAGACGTGTTATCCTCTATTTCTTTCGTAGAATTGATACAATCTGATACCAATCTCAATAAAAGAAGGTAACTGTTTGAGTTCATTCTATAAATCTCTCTAAATTTCTGTTCATGTTTAGAGAGCTCACGGAAAATCACTACCGAAATCAGGCGATAACCATGGGAAGAATGATATCTCCTCCGCCTAAAAAAGTGAGGGTCTCAGGAAGGGAGATCAACTGGCAAGCGCGAAAAAACTACCTCGGCCTTCTAATAGATTGCAGGCCCACTTGGAACCCACACATTATATCTGTTCAAACAAGGATAAAGGGCCGGATAGCCAGTTTGTACCCTTTGATCAACAGAAGATCGAAAATGAGTCTCAAGAATAAAATTATCATCTACAACCCGATGTTCAGGCCTGTCATCATGGATGCTTCAGGCGTCTGGGGACAAGCCGCTCCGTTTATATCTCCATTCTGGAGAGATTGCTAAATAAGTTAATAAGGATGATAGTGGATGCTCCTTGGTTCGTGCGAAATGAAGCATCTATACGGCAATCCATTCAGTCAAGGAATCAGCGAGTTTTTGATTACGACGGAAACTCACGATAATCCGTTAGTTAGTGAAGCTACGAATTATCCTCCAGACCACCCCTCGACCACTCTGTCGAATGAGGCCTCTATTTCCCCCGTTGAAAGATAAACAATCTTTTCATCCATCTTACCCCTGCCAGGTTGGAATATGCCCTGAAGAGCGACACTGATGTCTGAGAACATTCATTTTACCATCCTACCATCAGTCGTGACCCATCTGTCTGACAAACATCAGTTGAAAGGGTAAGGGAGCCAGGCCAGGACGACTTTCCACCACTATCGAGCTGTGTCTAATATTTAAACATTATATGGGTGTACCCAGTATTTTCCAGATTCCCGTTTCCTCTTCTGTACTTGTATGCAAAAACAACGTCCTCCTCTGAGGATCTCATGACGACTGATGAAAACAACTGCTCCATTGCTCATCCTATAGGCTATCGTATTGCTCCAGTATGCACTGAAGTGTTGCGAGGATAAAAGATGCATCGGGCGATAAAAGATTGCCCATGTTGCATCCCTCATCGTATCGCTTCAGTGGGAAGGACAACTAAATGTATCTGACGATGTTTCCAGCGTCTGCATGGCATGGTTGTTCATTCGACAAAGATGCCAATTTATAATTGGAGTCACTCTAAGCCATGTTTGAATATATCAACTTCAGAATTATAAAAATAGTTGCAAAAATTGATATATATGCAATGAAACAGTTGGTTAAAAAAAATGAGCTGCTTCATTTCCATACAGGCATTGCTTTTACAGTATCCTCGGATTTTTTTTTCTCGCTGGTACATCTACGAAAGTGAAGAAGAGTGTTGGGATTTTTCATCTCTAAGTATGAATTTATCACCTCGTCCTTTGCTTCTAAAACCGTTTAATCTTCGATGGGAATGACTCACATATTTTTCAGTTGTGTTCGCTCATGAAGGTCAATATGTGTTTTTGATGAATTGTATTAGGAAAGTTGTTAGGGACATGAAAGCTGAACTTAATCAACTGAAATATTCAGAACTTTGGGCTAGCATATAAAACTTAATGTCATCGTCAAGTTACACAACAACACGAATCTATCTTTAATAAGAACTGCCTGTGACCATAATTCCTACAAGCCAGAGTGAAATTTTTATATCGTCGTTATAAGTTATAATTTCGGAACCCTCGACCCAATAACGAAAACGGCCATTATTATTTAACACACCTCATTCAATTAGTGTGCTTGGATAATGGGTCGAGAACGAGGGAAGTCGAGGATATTATCGGAAGTTCTGAATTTCACGAGACATTCCTCTTATTTTGAAGGGGGCGCCACCATCGCAGACGATTACCCAGCAATGCCTCAATGCTTCTGTCATAATCGTGAAATGAGTGAATCGGAATTACGGCACTGCTTCCTATTATATTCAATTCATATTCTGTTCTCATGTATTGTATAATCCAGAAGGCTTTGCCTTGAGCAGACTGTCTTAATAGGCGAGCGGCACGCGGTAGTTTTTTGTACTCACTAGTAAGAATTGGAACAGTTTACCATCTGGACGTAATCCGTTTTAGGGACAAATGCCAGAATGAAGATGCTCAGGAAAACCCTGGGTGGGATTAGTTGAATCACTTCTGAGAGTAAAATCATTTCCCAGAAACACTGAACCTACAGCACTTTTCATGGAGATATCAGATGAATGTCTGCATTCTAATTCATTTGAGATCTGTCACAGATGCGTATCCACTACGACAACCTCATTTACGGCAATATTGAAAGAGAAATCGTCGAATCATGTTATATCCCTGGTAACGAAGATGATTTTTTTCTCGGGTCAAAGGGTGACAAAATATTAATTGCCTCGCTTGTTGCCTATCAATCCTCTTTGATTGAAAACACCTTCGAGAACATATCAAAATTTGTGAATGATTCCTTGAGTCTTTAGAGTCAATCTAATTTATGAATATTATTATGTTTCCCGTTGGGGTTTCATGTGATACTACTACTAAGGAGCAAATAATTCTGAATAATTCTGTATCTGTAGAGTAGGAAGGGTGAGTGTAAGCCCACAGTACTTAGACCACATGTGACCAATTGTACATCCTGCCGAGGAGTTGTCCTGCTAGGTCATTGTCCATCCTGTCCTTTCCAGAAAAATGGACAGGTCGCTGGGAGACACCTCCTTTATATCGGCAGGTGTGGGCCAAGACTCGCCGAACACACAGTCTTTTATTGACGATAACTTCGGGCACTGGCACAGGACATGCCTGACAGTCTCATCTTCCTGTTCACACATCCTGCATAAAGGTGTGTCTACCAGCCCCATATTATTGAGGTGTTTCCTCAGTTGACAGTGACCAGTCAGAAATCCTATTGTTAGGCGTTTCCTGATAATTGCCAAATATTTCTTCGGTGCCAGCTTCCCAGGGTCACCAAGGTGATCCTGGCAAAATTACATCATTTGGTTTAGTCCTATCTCTTTAAGGATTGAGCATGGGTGTAACACTTAACTAGTTCCGCAATTGTCGAAGTCATCAGGCTGTGGTGCCACTAGATCCTAAAATTCTTAGTCCAGCCACTTCAGGATAATGTTATTATCTACCGAAGCTTTGGCAAAATCTTGGTGACACTCTAGCACTAGCCTGGAGGTTATACGCTGTCTGTTCAAGGCTAATAGTGCTTGTCTGCTGTCAGTACAGATTGTTATGTTTTTGCCAGAAATTCTTTTCTTGGTTAATTCCTGTGTGGCGATTGAGATACCGGTTCTGTTTGGACCACGCTGGTATTTCTTCTCATTTCCCACCTAATTCTTAGGCTTAGTGATCTGGAGTATACTCCACACCCTGAGCCTATTTTGGCTTTTGAGCTGTCTGTGTAAATCCGTATTGAATTTGTATCATCTGACTCTATGTTCTGCTTTATTTGTATTTTGTAGGGTTTATCAAACACGAACCTGGGTTCAATTGCATCGCTTGTTGCTTGCAGCAGAGGTTGCGTAGTAAGCGCTTCTCACCACAGGTCCAGCCTCAATTGAGCATGAATATCCTTCTTTTTTGAGAAGTTGCCTCAAGAGAATAAAAATTGCTCATTCATTTGATTACTTTTCAGAACATCTTTCTGAATCAATCGTTTCCTGAATTTCAGAAAATCTGTCAAAAAAAAAAATATGTTTTTCCGTTAACTAGGTGTCGGACCCCTACGAACGACAATCCTCAGAAGTCGAAACTTGTGCGAGCTGAGGATTAACGAGGTCGTACCTTTCAACGCGTGATTCCCAACACGGGTTGGATGATAGCAAGTGGAAATCGATCGTTCACACTAGGGCTTGAACCACCGACCAACACGGCAGTCAAATCGAGTGAGTAAACAAAGTACCCACATCGAACCGCCTGGCTACCGATTCAATATTTTTACAACTTGCGTTCATTGGTGATTTTTTCATCAAATTTATATACTCTTCAATAAAACAATTGATCGAATGATTAAATATCATCAGATCTCATTGAAAATTACGAGGTATGTACAAAACATAAGGTGAATTCTAATTTTTCTCAAGAAATATTCAACAATTTCTGCTACCCCAAACTCAAAATTATTATCCCTCAATAATATATGATGATGCCCATGGTTTTTTCAATCCTGGAAGCAGTTCAGACATACCCTTTTTGGTATGTTCTTGAGCTCACAGAGTGATTCGGTTTTCATGTCCTTAATCGTCGCAAAACGCTCTCTCTTCATTAGTCTCTTCAATTTAAGGAACAGAAAAAAGTTGGATAGGGCCAAATCTGGTAGATATGGTGGCTGAGGCATGATAACGATGTTGTTTCTGGCAAAAAAATTATGAACAAGTGAATAACATGTGAGCATGTATATACCTGCATTACAATTATATTATCGTGATAAAAAAGCCATGAATTCTTTTTCCACAATATCGAACGTTTTCATTTCAAAAGTGAAGCATGACTTCAACATAATACTCCTCATTGACCGTATGATTATGTGACAGGAACTTCTGATGCACGTTGCCACGATAACCAGAGGAAACAATGAGCAAAACCTTGATACTTGATAGAACTTGGCGTAATTTGTTTGGTCTTGATCAACCTAGGCTCTTCCGTTGGGACGATTGGACTTCGGATTTGATGTTATAACCATATACATATGATTTTTCACTGTCCATAACCCTTTCGAACCAATCTAGATTGACGTTCACGTCATTCAACAATTCCTAAGCGATGCCCATATCGAATTTCAAAAATTCTGGACAAACTTCGCTGCCACACGCTTGTTACCCAAAATTGCTGGAAAACATGCTTGTCATGAGCCAACCGATATACAGACATCCCCAGCAGATTCTAATAGTGATTCTATGAGTCTCCACAACAATTTTTTTTCCTCAACATTTTCAGTGGCTATTGATATGCTGGGTCGTCCACGGCGAGCGTTGTCATTTAAATTTTATCGGCCTTCTGTGAACTTTTAAACATTTTTATAACTCAGAGTACAATCAGCGTATGCCATTGTCAACATTTCAAGTGTTTTTAAGCATCCAATAACATTTTTTATACGAAATTTGATGCAAATTCTCTATTCGGTTTTTTGTTTTCGAAAGCAGAAAATCGCCGAACACGCGAAGTTCAATGCCTCTCAGTAACGAACAAAACAAGCTTCACATCTGAAACTGTGAGGATATGTTGTAGATGAGTGTACCAATATGAAAAAAAAATCGCTGATCGAATGCACGAATGAGGCAAGTTTTGAATAGTCGCCTCATTTTTTGAACAGAACAACTCGTCTAACGGAATCAAATCAAATCAAACTTTATTCATCCATTCCATAATTGTCATATTTACAATTGATATTGTTGTAACAGATAATATAATAACATAATATATAATATAATCCTGTAAAGAAATTGTATAAGCATAAATGCTTGTAGTGCATATTTCTGTATGAAGAATTTTTTTTCTTTCAATGTTTTAATGTTTAGAGAGGTGCACACTGATTGTGCATAGAGATGGGTTTTTTTCAACATATTGTATAAAAAAATTGAGTAGAAATGAGTAAACTTGAGGAGCGCTTTTTAATTTTTTTTCCCTTTATTCATATTCATGCATTATTTTTTAATCTTATTTCCATTTATAGGTATATTTTATTTTCATTAATCATTTGTTTATTTGGTGAGTTTATAAATTTTTTTCAATTTGAGGTGGTACTTTGTTATATAGTTTTGCTGCTATGTAAAAAAGGCTATTTTGGGAGTGGCTTTTTCTACATAATGGTATATCAATTGGTAGTGTCGTAATAAATCGGGTTGCAATAGTTTTATTGAGATTTATAGTTGGTTTTGTATTTTTATGCATATATAGCAAGCAGATGTCTAGCAAGAAGATGTCTAGGTCTTCGAAAAACTTATTAGTGGGGAATCGTTTATTATTTTTTCAAAATCTATTTTTAGTATACAGTTCTGAGTAGTTTTCAAATTTTTTAATGCATTATTATTAATCCTCCCCATATTACTATACAGTATCTAAATAATGGTTCAATTAAAGATGTATATATAAGTTTTAGGTTAGGTTTTAGGTTTTAGGTACCCAAGTATGTGAAATTTTTGAATTATTTACCTAGCTTTATTGTTCACATATTTGGTATGAGCGTTCCATTTAAGGTGTTGATCGACAATTTCGCCAAGATATTTTATTTCTCTCAGTATTCTATCAGTATTGAATATTGAAATACACACCAAGGAGTCTGTTTTCCAAATTTTTCCATCAATAGTTCCATAGTGTCACATTGATATATATCTGGTCTCTCATCCTCATTAGAGGATGTCCTCATATGTGAAATGAGAGGAACAGGGATCACAGAATTGTGAACTCATAACTTTAAATTTGATACGAAACGAAATAAACTTTCTAGGAGAAGAGTTGGAAAAGAGTTTTGATCATAACTATTTCTCTTGACTGATGATCAAGTTTTTCCCTTCTTCGCTAAATTTTGTTATCAGAATTCAACCACCTCCGCCTTCATTATTCTCCGTGTTCACTGAAGCCAACCTTTACGTGGCCTCCCTAAATCACGGCTCTCAAGCATCAAAAAAAGAGTTCTTTGCTAGTTTTTTGATGATGTATTCCTGTTGCACCTTCTTCCCATACCTGACAACACTGTCTCGGATGATCACCACTGCACTTTCCGGTTCCAACTGGATTCGGCGCTACGCTGCCTGCCTATTTGCCTCGAGCAGACTGCCTTAATCCTTCGCAGCCTCATCAGTTTCCCATCTCCGCTGGCATTATCACTACCCAATCCCAGCCGCTAATTACTCAGAACTTCTCAGCTATCTGGGCCGCCGACACGAGCGCAGCCGGAGGTGTAATTCGGGGACGCGCCAATTAACGGGCTACTTACGTCAAAGGTGGGGAAGGAACTCTCTTTTGTTCGCGGCCTTGCGAGAGAAGGCTCGCAAGAAAAACGGACTTCGAAGCAGATTTTCGTGCCTATTAGCGGCGGCTTATTAGCGAGAAGAGCGGTTGACGTGATACCGGGGTGGAACCGAAATTTTCAGGAGTGAAGAATCTAGAAAAAAGAAAGATATCCCGCCCTTCCGAGTAATTGAAATATAAGGTGGCCCTTCAAAAGTCCAGCTGGGTTAACTATTTTCTAGTGGAGGCGAAAAAAATCTTGGGAGCCATGAACTTTTGTTTCCAGGAAAAAATAATAATACATTCAGTTCGTCACAGTAAATTCAAATTTCTCTAACCGTTTCTCTCGAAACGGCGTTGAATTTGTTACTGAATGTCGTTTCAGCAACTTTCAGCAAGAGGGTTTCAATCCAATTCAATTGAAGTTTGATGTTCTTGCTGCTAAACAAACGAGAACCATTTCAGATGATTTTTACAGTTGAGTCAAAAAGTTCGTAGGCTAACATAGAATGAAAATTTTCATTCATGAAATTCAATTTCATTATTCACAATAGTTACCTCAGTCATCTCTCAGTCATACAATTTTCATAGTATGATTTGTCTTCAGCCTCAACATAGGCCTTAAATTGCTATCCAGCGAGCAATCTCTTGAGTTATGAGGAAGAAGAAGAATTCTTTGGGTCCAGATCTAGAAAATTAAGTAGATAACAATACGAAACAGAATGAATGTAGTTTTGCCATCGTTTCCTTTGATTTGTGACAGAATGTATTGTCTTGAAAATCGACCTCATTTTTCAAATGTGGTCGTTTTATCGTGATTTCGTCCTTCAAACGCTTTAAAAACGCTATCAATTAGTCGCTGTTGATGTTTTTTTCCTTCAAAAGATAGTCGATGGATATTATACCATGCACATCCCTCAATACTGATACCATAACCTTGCCAGCCGAAAGTTCCGTTCTTGCAAGCTTAGGAGTCGGTTTGCCATGTGCAGTCTACTCAGATGACGACCGTCTCGATTCTGGTGTGAAACTATGAAGCCATGTTTTTTCCATTGAGACATATCGACGCATAAATTCTATTTTTTCACGGTGAAACAGTTTCAAACACTGCTCGCAGTTAGCAATTCGTTATTGTTTCTGTTCGATTGTGAGCTCATGCGGCACCCACTTTGAACATGACCAAATACTCATGCACATTCCTTTGATATCGTCCGAGCTTCTGCTATCTCGATCAACTCCACTTTGAAAACATCAAAAATTATTCTGAGGACTGTTCCAATGTCGGTAACAGCTTGGAGCGACCACTTCTTGCGTCTTCCTCGGTGCTCTTTTCACCTTGATCAAACTTAGCGAAGCTCTTCTCAGAGGTTGATTTTTCGAATAATTCCTATGAAGTCATGCCTTGGCTTCAACATTATTATTTTCGCCAAGAAGGTAATGATTTATCATCACATGAAATTTCTTTTTGTCCAATTTCTGCAAACTAACAAACGTTGCTTCACTCAAACTGTTCTATTCCATCAATAGCTGTGAAATGTATACATGTGTCGTTTGAAGGTTGGGATTAACTATAAACCAAATGGATTTGACAATAATAGCACCAAACTTTCCAGCCCACCTAATGAAACTTGATGTTTTTAGAAGGCATTTTCAAATCCTTCTGGGTATGGTGTCGAAATTAGTGAAATTTTTGGACTGTTATCAAAAGATTATAAAGATTATCTTTCATCATATGAACTGAACTTTAAGAATAACTCTATCTACATGTAACAAAATCATCGATGTTCAATTATATAGTAACGAATGTTTTCAGTAATTCTATTCTTTTTGAGGAGAAAATTGCTGAATTCGATAAGTGAAATAATGTTGGATTCACCATCCTTTTTTGCTTCAAAACATTTCTTATTTCCAGGTGGTAGAGCAATTCATTTCCAGATACTATATTGAACTTAATTCAGTTCAATATAGTTCAATAACAGACTTATTTACAACCTTGTTTATTACCAAAAACTTTATAGATACCAAAACATGCTTTTATATTTGGGTGAAAATGAATCTAAATCAAGTGATTCGATCAAAGATTGACTTAGAATAGAGATATCAACCTGCCTAGAAACCTTTGCGACTGTATTTCAAGCGGATATTTACGCTATTGAATTATGCGCGGAGAGGCTGGAAGAATCCAACCTCATACACAAGTCAATAAAAATTTTCTTGGACAGTCAAGCGGCGTTGGAAGCTCTTTGCTCCTACCGAGCAATGTCAAAATTGGTAGCAAATTGCCAAAAACGACTCTCTTCGATAGGAAGACTTAACAGATTATCTCTGGTCTGCATTCCTGGCCAAACTGGCCTGAAAGGCAATGTGGCTGCTATCTCCTTTGCAAAGTAGGGTGAAAGCAGCTTCATCGGACCAGAACCATGCATTTCCATCGCTTTAGGCTTTGCCAAACAAAGATTGCAAACTGGATGGCAAGAAGATTTATGGACTTCTGGCAGAATTTTACAGGTTTGGCTCACTCCAAGGCGTTTATTCACCCTTCGAAGCTTGATACCAAACAATTGTTGGACCACAGTAGGGATGAACTACGATGTCTAACAGAATTTCACATTGCCTCTTAGTGTCATTTGAATCATCATATGCAGAGACTCGAACTGTCGGAAGACGGTGTGTGTCGCTTCTGCTTGGAAAATGGTAAAATAGAACAGCACATACTTTGTGCCTACTCCGCTGGGGACCCAATCAGGTTTTAAGGGTATAGCAGAGCCGTACTCTCACCATCTGACCTGAAAGACTACTCACCATATAAACTAAAGGCTTCGTTGTGGATAGGTGTGTGGATAGGTGTGAGCCACAATAAACCCTTGCAGGTTGCGTTGGAGGGTCGAATAGACTCACTCACTTCAGACCTAACCTAATGTAACCTAACTTTCCATACCTGATGAAGTGGTTAGTTCCTTTCGCAAACGCCAAAGATGATATATGTATAGGTGACATGAATATTACTGGAGTTTTTTTCCCAACACCCCGACTCGTTTCGATCACCAAATGATCATCTTCAAAGGTTCCAAACAGTGCATCACAAGTACATAGGTGACATGTCAAGAATCTGAAGAAAATTATTATTTCCCATTGTTTATCCGATTTGTGGTGGAAATTTTTGAACACTACAAATTACTGACTATTGGACTTACCAGTGGTTTATTATCAGTAAAATTGTTAAGTTGTGCTTCAGCAGATTCTCTATCGATTTATCTTCATTTATTTCTCAGATTGCTGAAGGTTGCATACCAAAATACAGTGAGAAACAGTGGAAGCATTTTTTAAATGATATGAAACAACAAGTAAATCATGATGAATTGATGAAACAAAACAATTCACCAAAAATATTCGAAGTCAAAAATTATTTCAGCATTCAAACGATAACTACTGAAAAAAAATCCACTACAAACTTCATATATATGTTGTATGTTTTCAGTTATCCAGTAAGTGGATTGGAATAACAGGTTCACTTCATATTTGTCTTTGTGAACGGCCCATTTTTGTGGTTCTTACTTCAATTCAAACTATCGATTCAATTCAGTAAATCAGTTCTTTGAAAGTTGAACAGTCTCAAATCGAAAACTAGATAAGTCATAGGCTCCAATGCCGGAATCCACCTCAAAACTTCAAATCTCTCCAGCGCTTCCTCGATCGTAGTTTGTCGTTTGTTGTACTGTTTGCCTGCCCGCCGAGATCCTTCCTTTGTCCCCAATATCTCGACTTCCTTGAAGATTCCCCAACAAATCAAACAGTGAGACGTATTTAATCTGAGGCATTTCACCAAGTGATAAACATTACGGGTCACCACACAATCTACTTTGGCAGAGTTTCCGTCAGGAATCAACAAATAACCACCTTTTTCAAGTTCGCTATGAACTTTATGATGAAACTTGTTTCTAGTTTCGAGATAATGAAGTTGAGAGTTTATTGAATAGTGTACAGCTCCCAATTAGATCGAGGTTTACAACGCTTCAATGATTTCCGTTTGTCTCCAAATTCGAAAGCGAAACTAATGATAGGTAATTCATTTTTCAATTCTCAACTTGTGAGATGCACGTTTTGGAATGGGTGCAATTTAGTGTTGTTATTTTCTAATGACTCATAGATTTTATAGCAGAAATTACAATGTTTCTATATGAAATAGCTGTTGCTCGCGACTCCATACTGATTCACCCGCTTAAATATTGATCCCATTGGTGTATCTAGATAAATGGTTGCCTATGTTACTTCTCGATGATGTAGCTTTCCACACGTTAAAGCTCGCACAAGTTTCTCAACCTCTAAGAATTGTTGTTCGTATGGGGGCAACATCTGATTGACGAAAGAACACTTTTTTTAAACAGAATATACAGTTCATGTCCAAAACTGAGAATATTCGAGGAAATCTGTGATGATTTCCGTTATGATGAATGTATAATCCGGTTTTGGAAAATACTAAAAAAGATCTAAATTTTTTCAGAAACCGCAATATCTCAATATCTATTATTATTGGATATACCGACCGTTTTCAGTCGTTATATCGGATTTCTCCACATCAAATTTTGAATATCAAGGCAGGTCCGAAAAAGCGGTAGAGTTTGTGCCGATCGCACGAAAGCTGGTCTTTTTGAAACCTAACTAAACCGTGTACTTTTTGAGATGACTTTTCTTCTAAGTTCCACTCCGGAACGAGGCAGGAGGCTAATACTACCCTGAAATGGTGCGGAACTTGCTCAAATAATGAGCAATTAAAAACAACAAGAAGCTTCAGATTATGCTTGTATCACAAAACAAATAAAAAGAATAAACGGGTATGTTTATAGACCATAACAAATAGCCGTGAAAAACATTCAAAAGAAAATTTCAGTATTTTCTTATATGATACTTTATTAGTCAAACATCTTGCCCATATTTTCTCATGCAATCTTAACAACTCTGTAGCGAATGATTCTCTGGCTACAATTACCTACTTAAATAGAAAATTTACAAATAAGAACTTACAAGAACTTAGAGAAAGACAAAGTGATATGGATGGGACTTGTGTGAGTGGACTTACTGAAAATAATGCATTTGGGGCCTTTGTAAACAAATTGACTTGATGTCTTGACGTGTCATGTCTTAAAAATAGGATAAATGTAAAACACGAACAGAAAGTAAAAAAAAAGTTGGGTAACGAAAGAAATTAAGAAGGAAAGCAGTCAGTTGAGAGTATTGCACAGAAGAATGGTAGATGGAGAAGTGAGTGACGAGATATACAGAAGGGAAAAAAGAGAATATACAAATAGATTAAAGAAGTTAAAAACAGGATATTACGCAAATCGAATAGAAACAGCTGAAAACAAACAGAAAGCTATATGGGATATTGTGA
>WOGN01005415.1:0-13227 GCA_015342105.1 Leptinotarsa texana
ACATGATTCTCGGACCCAATGATCACTTACCCCACGGTGTGGGGAGTGGTCATTGGCTGATAATGCTGGCGTGAATTCGGAGGATAGGGCCTGACCAGCGTAAACTTAGGTTGAAAAAAATAATGAAGATAAAACTTTTATTTTCTTATGAAACAATTGAATAAACTCATATAGGATACATCACAAACTGGAGTACAAAAAGATACATGTTGTATGATTTCAATATTCAGTTGTACTACTTCCTTTTGTATATTTGTTAAACATTACTCTAAGTAGGTTGTGACGTATTACACTTGGAGATGCCATAAAAATTTTATAAAAAAGTCGTTAATAATAAAGACTATCATATAAAATTGGCGCTGTCCACTTGTTTGCGTTGTTGTTATGGTGTTTTCTATGAATAAACAGATGGCACCGCAAGTCCTGTGTGATGGACAGTCCGTCAAGTCCTGTGGTGGCAAAATTTTTAAAGGAAAAACTCGAAAAATGTATCTTAGAGCGAGCGGCCATGAAACGATATTTCATACTGATTTACACTGATGATAAGTTCGTGGTATGGCAGTATAGTGAAAAACACATAACGAAATTGCTTTCGTATCATTAAATTCAACCAATGGAATGAATGGTGAGACAAAAACCAATTCAGTAGTATGCTCAGAAAATAACCAGAACATTTCGCCCTTTATCCCACTGCTATTGATGTCTACTGCAGTCAGTCATAAAAACCTATAGACACACAGGCCTCCTAATCGAGCATTATGAAGAGTTGAATCTGTCAGTGTTGCGCGAAGCAATGTTCTAAATGTGGCAAGTATCATGAGAATTGTGTCGGTTTGTCAGCTGATGATTCGGATAATCGTTAGTGCCCTTATGGCTGATAAACAAAGGAATTGTACATGACTAATGCATACCTGTTATCATTGATCTTGATTACCAAATGTACCTTGAATATATTTGGATTTTTTGTGTATGTTGAAGCCTCAGGCTATATCATTTAGAGTAAGATGTAGTGACGATGTTTTGAAAAGTGTTTCATTCTGTTTTCAATTGAGACAAAAGGTGACATTTTTCTGTAGCAGTTAGTCTATTACTTCAATTACCTTTTAAAGTTGTAGTTTCGGATAGTTTTTATTATTCAATTCTCTCTAAGCAACTCTGCAATACTAGCCCCTACTTAATTATTCGAATACAATAACCAATTCTGATAACAAGAGAAAACTGGAAATCACTCTAAACATCCATAATTAAATAGTAGCGAATAGAAAACGCATTTTAGATCATCAGTAGAGAGGTCAGGATTAAAATTGTCAAAAGACATTTTGAAATCAAACAGTGAATACTGAGTTGAATGGAACAAGATTAAAATGATTGCCAATGAACCGCGCCCTAAGAGACGTAAGCTAAAAGAGTCGGCATACATTTTTATATCTGAAGAGAACTGTATTTTATAGAGCTCTTCAGAAATTAATCATACTTGGCAACTTGTCTTGATTAAATATATGTATAGTGGCGAAACTGCAACTAACTAACCAACAGCAACAGAGGACACCTTGTATTCCATCGAATGTTCTAGAAAACAATCAACATGTCGCCATATTTCATATTTCAAAACTCCTTTGACATCTGTCAAGAATATGTGCAAATGAAGTGAACTGAAGAAAAATTGCAATATGTTAAGATAAATATCTGTACAATTTGTTAGCCCTTTTTTATAGTCAAAATTATCAAAATAGACAAACATTGACACAAACAATAGTTTTATGTTCCTTCAAAAAACAAAACACCATTTAAAAACATGCAGAGGCCCACATAAAAATCTCACAGTAAGTATTTGATACCCAATAACCAACACTTGCGCTCCATATGTTCCATATAGCCCAAATGGTATTCAATCCTGACAAAGTAAAATAAGCCTCAGTGATATGACAGTAACCTGATAAGCTTTGGAAATCTTCAACAACTGTCCATAAAAATGTGACTACCAAAATGGAGATCACTTGGCAAGCTAAATAATGATTCAATTTTTAAATTTTTTAAACAACCAGTTTTGGTATAACCCTTGTATTTTAGAGCTTTTGTTGATTCCAGGTTTCAGAAAGCAGCATCTCAGGCTAATTAATATGCCAGGCATGAAATGGAAATGTGCAGTTGCTACCTCACAAACCTTTTCATCTTCCTGACATGTAGACATAAAAAATGGAACTGTATTTTAAATGACTTATGTGTGTAATGAATTATTTGGTTTTTTCCAAACACATATTTTCCACATTTGTATAATCATATACTTGAAAGTAAAATGTGACGTATTTCTGCATCTCATTGTGACAAATATAATTTAAAAGTTTTGACATTCATCAAATTAGTAAATAAAGGATGATTATGGTAGAGCCAATTAACATTTTATTTCAATACACCCGCACATAAATCTGTACTTGTACTTACTTTGATGGCGATTACAAGTAATGGAAAACCAAAAATATTTTCATATCGACCGTGGGAAATCAATCAGATTATCCACACTCTCAGACCATTGAAATATCGTTTCCAGTAAAATTCCTATGAACCATTATCTTCCATGACAAGTTTTATATTTCAACACTGCACATAACTGAATTACTGGTATTCAAATATGATAACAATAAGAACAATTTTAGTTTCAATACAATTCTAACAGAAGTGACCAATTACATCCTCCACTTCAATTGTAATCTACAAAATTTTCGACCACCCACCGCCTTAAAGAAGCCATTACCCATTATATTAACATGACACATGACAAGAGACAAGACGATGACAATACAATGAACAAATGTCAGAAGTTAATTTGCTCTATTCGTTTGTAACTTGTATCCAGCGAACAACACTAGTACGTTGCTTGAAACTATGACAAATTGCAACTCGGAAGAAAGCTGTGGCGGATATTAATGTAAACACATAGTTTGCTTTTGATACCTTTTGGTGCTTGATTGTCTTCTGAAATTCTCAAGAGTAAACAAAATATCATTGTCGACAAAAAACACCATTGATAAGAATATTGAGAATTTTTGAGAATTTCAAGGTACCGAATCATCTATTTGAGGAAACTATTAGCACAAGATGGCGGTACAAAGCTATAGGAAAATAAAAGAAAATATTTAAGTGACATTTCGGGTTGAAATTTTAACGAAATATTACGTTTGTTACGTTCAGCTGTTGATATCGCAAACTGTGTTATGAAGGTATTTCAGCACTAATTAATAGATTATTCTAAAATATCGCGATTGTGGGCAAACCATGTGAATGAGTAGAAAATCATCTACAATTTTCAAACTATAAGTTTAACCGAAACGTTCTGGATGTATTATCATGATGAAGTGTAATTGAATACATAACGTAGCAAAAATAACATTCTAGACGTGTATATTCATTGGAAGTTGGATGGCAACATTTACATTTTCATTCTGAGTGACAACCGTTTTGATAACTGTCATAATTTGAGATTTGAGGTTATCTTTTTGTTACTTGTCAAAAGTCTTATAGGTGTTTGTTTATTGAAAATGGTGAAGTTGTACTGTATTAGTATTTTATACAAGGGCCCTACTTCAGCTACATGGTTAAAATCTGCATTCGAATTGCAAACATTTAATTTTTTCCAAAGAGGGTCAGTTCAAGAGTTTATGACTTTTTTTTGTAAAACCATTGTGGAAAGAACCATACCTGCTTCTAGACAGTCAGTCAAGGAAGGAGGTAATAATTTAAGGTTTTCTTTTTTTCAAATCAATATTCCTATTTATTTTTTAGAATATCTCTGTAATGTGTATGTCCGTTCAGATAATTTGGCTGGGGTCGTAATATCGGACCATGAGTATCCATCCAGGGTATCACACACTTTAATAACAAAGCTTTTAGATGAGTTTGCAGAAAGAATATCACCTGCAAATTGGCCTAACCTTCAAGAGAAAGATGTGGCATTTCCACAAGTTACTACTTATTTAGCAAAATACCAAAACCCTCGAGAGGCTGATGCATTAACTAAAATACAAGAAGACTTAGATGAAACTAAAATAATTTTAGTAAGTGAAATTGTTCATTATTTTTTAAGAATCTAGCATTTCAGAATAATTAATTATAATTTCACAAATAAGGGTTCATTACACTTTAGTAGGTCAGGGAACCAATTAGTTAAGACCGAGTTACTTAGTTGGTTATTTATATAATAGTTCCTATGTGTCACTTGTTTATGAAAATGAATCAGAAACAAACTGCATAAAATTGTGGTGTTACACTTTTACTAATAACACATTAAAATATGACCTGGTTATTTTCAAAAGAATAGACACTGGTCCGCACTAGCCTAGTCAATTTGCAATAATTATTATGTTACAATATATACGTCGAGGGGGTGTCATAATTGGATTAGTTTTATAGTGAGGGTCTAACTAAGGAAAAAACAAAGAATCAGTGCTCATTTTGGTAGTGAACGAACTTTTATGATTCTAAATAAAATATTCATAAATTCGAATGGAACATTTATTAAAGATCATAAGTAATCAACATAGTTATTACCAAATTCATAGATCCCAATGTCTTACATAAAGGAATATTGAGATTTGACAAAGAGAGGTGACACATATTGTGACGCCTGAAGATTCTATTGTATATCAAAACACATATCTCAATTTTGTAAGCTTTCTAGTGGAATTCCCACATTAAAGTGTAATTTGTTTTAAATTTTCAGCATAATACAATTCAGGCAGTGTTGGAAAGAGGGGAGAAGTTGGATGATTTGGTATCTAAATCAGAAGGATTGAGCATGCAGTCGAAGGCTTTTTATAAAACGGCAAAGAAAACAAATAGTTGTTGTACATTTAGTTAAGTAATGTTATTTATTGTCATTCCAAATATGCCTGTTATGATGTGTTGATGGACGTATAAATATTTTATATGATTTTTGTAAATGTGTTGAAGCAATGTATCGTGGCCAGAATATACATATATTATGTCGAAAAATGAATAAATGTTGATCAATATATAGAATATGTAATTCGTGAAAAGAAAAAGATATATTTAAATGATTCCCATTTTCTTTAAATTATGAATGAGAAATACTATTTGTGAAAAGGTATACCTCTTTTATCGGATATCTCCAGTTGAATTATTCTATCGCTTCTACTTGGAGACATCCAATTCAAAGTGCATGGTTGAAGTTTGACGTAAAACAAACACTGTCAAAATCAAATAATTATATTGGTAAACCAATCTAATTATGTTCTTTGGATAATATGCTAAGCAATTTTGATGATTCTTCAACCGAAGTTTCGAGGAAGGGTCGTGACCTGTAACCCTCCTTGGATACGGCTCTGGCGGCTGCCAAAGTGATGTCACATTGCCACCATACCATAGAGAATCATATTCTCCATTGGACAACAAGAGTTCGAAGAATTTTCGTCTTTGGAGCAGTGGCGACCTAAACCATTGTGAAGCTGATCTTTAAGAGGCCCCTCGCTATCACAAAAAGTATGTTAATTGAAGATATGTATCTATGATCAGTGATGAGATGAAATTCAAAAATATTCTCCAGAAATTCCTGTGTGAAAGATTTGTTGACAGAAATGATCTATTATTGTAAAGTTTGAAAGATGATGATAGATCAAAAGTGGAAGGTAAAGCAGTTTCCATGGTATTTGTGTAGGGGAAAAAATTAGGTCTTTTCAAGAATTTTTTTCGTTTTTCTGAGTTTACTTTAAACTGTAATACTTATCCAGTTCAATCGAAATATGTGTCATTTGAAGCAGTGCACTTTTGCCAAGGCAACACAAGTTGATAAATCTCGTCAGCATAAAAATTGGCTGCTCAGAATTCGATAAAGTCTTCAAAAGCTTCGAAACTTTTGGAATTTGTCATATTCAACAGGGAATCCAACCAAAATTCAATTATAAAGGTTTGTTTCTATTCGGAAAAATCCCCAAGGCGAGAGTATAAAACTACAAAGCCTGAAAAACGATGTCTACCTATAACTTTGGTGTTCCTTTAAAAATAAACAAGTTTGT
The DNA here is from genome assembly GCA_015342105.1 of Leptinotarsa texana. Taxonomy (NCBI): domain Eukaryota; kingdom Metazoa; phylum Arthropoda; class Insecta; order Coleoptera; family Chrysomelidae; genus Leptinotarsa; species Leptinotarsa texana. The sequence goes on from WOGN01005415.1 coordinate 6,030, forward strand.
AGATGCTTCCGGTGTAATCGCCATTAATGTATTTTATGTTGGTCGTTCCCTTGATATTAGTATAACGTTTTTAATAATACTCACTGGGACCTCCTGTAGATGTCTACTTGCTTAATTACTGTAAAATGTTTCGATATTCGTATAAAGAAATACCACTTACTATTTGGTTTTTCAGAATGAGATAAATAATTAGATACTTATTTGTTCACAAACCGTTAATGATAAAAAAGCTATAATTTACAGTTACCTATGAGGGCAATAATATATTATTAATACCAGTTTCGCTGTTGAGAAACCATGAAATAAGCTGCCTGTTGAAAAAGTAAAGTGAATTTTAATTTTCCTCAAAAATTTATCAATTTCTATTTTATCCCCTTCAAAGAAGTTCCTCTCATATATAATACACATGCCCTTTTTGGTGTGTTCATGAGTTCTCTTAGCGATTCGGTTTTTATCTCCTCAATCGTCGTAATAAGTCGTCCTTTCATGGGTATCTTCAATCTTGGAAACAGGAAAAAGTCGCAGGGAGCAAATCTTGTGGATACGGTGGCTGAGGCATGATTGCGGTGTTGTTTTTGGCAGGTGCATTATCGTGATGCAACAGACTTTTCCTCGTATTTCTTCTCGCTTAAATTCAAGGTAATACTCCTTATTCACCGTACCACCATGTGGCAAGAACTCCGGATGCACTACGTCAAGGTAATTGAAGAAAACAGTGAGCAACACTTTGACATTTGATCGAACTTGGTGTGCTTTCTCTGGTCTTGACTCTCCCGGGCTCTTCCATTAGGGCGATTGAACTTTGGTTTCAATGTCATAACCATAAACCCATGACCTATCAATGTAGCCACTAGAAAAGACTCTTGCTTAGATCACATATTTGTGAAAATTAAAAATGGATTAGCCACTGATTTATGCTCTGCTTTTGTGATTGACAACTCTATCACAGATCATTCCTCCACCGTATTAACAAATAATATAAACCACAAACTAATCAGAAATACATGTGATGATACGTAGTTTAGGAAATTCATTGATTACGAACAATTGAGAAAAACAATAATGACGCATAGCTGGATAGAATTTTATGAAATTGAGGGAGTAGAAGAAGCAGCTGAATATAATAAAAAATATGATCGAAACACACACTAAAAGTATTAGATACATTAGTAAACACAAAAAAAGGAAACCTTGGATCACAATAGTGTTACAAAATTCCTAACGCTGCCGCTGACCATGGTCACCCAATTCGACGAAGGGACATCTACCTGAGCATGACGTCATACGCGCGTTGCCTCTCTAGGCGGTAACTGGAAAATTATCGAAAAAAATTGCAACGTCGATCCTGAGAGCGAAATATCGCAATTGATATGGAATTTCTAGAAATTCTAGATGATTCGATCTTATTATAAAAGAGCGAGTTCCTTCGGCAGAAATTATTAGTAGTAAAAGAGTGTTCGAAGTCTCAAGCAAGCGAGTATTGTAAGAGAATTATAATCAGTGCAGTAGTTGTGTATTAAGTAAATAAAAGTTGTCTAAGTATTATTAGTGTTTTTGTTTTAAAAACGAACCCCAAGTAAATATCGTAACAATATTTTCTGAGTTATTAACGAAAAACTAAATACCATTTTTTTAATCTTATTTTGTTAATAACAATTGCAATTTTTTACCTGCACCAAAATCCTTTAAAAACATTGTTTTAGGACCTTCATCTTCATTTTTCATGTTTTTGAACTTGTTGATTAGACTATCGATAGTAGCTGAATGATTTTGGAAAATCCGTTTAGGGCCATGAGTATTTAGGTGTGAAAAAGATATTTTCCGGGTGAATTTAGCACACTTTAATAAAATCTCAGATAGAGGTCGTGTGGACTGATGTAAAGAAATGGTCTAAAAATTCTATTCAGGAACTGGTGTTGAAGATGAAGATGAATAACCATGGATATTCAAAAACATATGCGTTAACGATTAAAAAGAACACGATCTGAGCTGATACCTTTGATACTGCTTCGTGCATGCAACATTGTATTGAAATTAAAGACGGATATCTTGAAATACAATAAAAACATCTTGTTTCAAAAACATGTTTTCCTACTCTTACAAACTTATAAAATAATATGATTGTTTTTAAATTCTGATTAGTGATTGGATGGAAAGCCTGTCGTGAATATAGATCTAGCCAGTACTTGATTTTCGAAAATTGTTTCAGATTATAGCATCCACTCCGAAAAATATAAGAAAATCTTTAGTATATGAGTTTGTAAGGAGGTGGTTGGGAGACAGTCTCTTAATAACAACAGGTACGTACTTCTACTACTCTTTCATATAATTACTTGGATTGAACCCTTTCCATAGGTTCCTAAATTATTTTTTCATCATTCTAAGTTTTCGTTTATTCATGAACTTCAGATTTGGATATCATCAACTGAATTCTCTGCCAATTATTTAACATGTTTCATCTGCTTTTCAATACCAATGAAATTAACTTCGTCGGAATGATTACAAAGGTGGTTTGAAAAGTTTCCGTGAAGACGTAAATAAAAGCTAGTTGAATTTCGTTTCGTTACTCACCAAAGTTTGAGCTAATTTGCACGCGCAGTCATCTGAGTGAGTTAATGTGAGTGTTTTTATGAAAATGTACAAAATCTAGTATCGAGCTGTCATTAAATATTTGTTTCTGAAAGGCAATACGCCTACGCAACTCAAAGCTGAGTTGTATTCTGTGAATGGAGACTCTGCACCATCATTTAACACAGTGGGCGGTTGAATTTAAAGGTAGCCTTAAGAGTTTGTCAATAAACGATCGAGACGTCCACAAACTGTAGCTACCGACGAAAACATCGCCAATTTTTAACAAATGGTGCTAGACGACCGCCAAATTGATCTCGGAGGTTATGAAATTGTCAAAAGAAGGTGTTTGTCACAAATTGAATTAACATTTAGGACATGAAAAAGCGGTCTGCGTGTTGGGTGCCGCGTTTGCTCACTTTAGACCTCAGCGGTTGCCATGCCGAAAATACACTAAGTTGAAAATTGAACCAAGCATTTTTTACAGGTTAAAATATACCCTAACAAAGCATCGCTGGTCAATGTTTACTATTATCTCGCTCATTCAGCAATTAGTCATAACATTATCACATGAGGACAAGCAACGGAATGTAGTCGTGTATTCATTAATCAAAAAAGAATTATACGACTGATTTTCAATCTAGAATATCGAGAATCATGTAGATCAGTCTTTAAAGAAAATAAAATACTTACTGTACTGGGAATTTATAAATTGAAAATATTAGTATACGTTCATAACAACATTGAACATATCGAGAAAAACTCGGATATTCTCAGTTATTTCACAAGAAATCACAATAACATGCACTTAAACAGTTTTCGAAATCTATCTTACAAGCGGTCACCAGAATGGGCTGGAAGTTTCTACTACAACTTACTGCCGAGGAATATAAGAGACAGTTCTATCAACAAATTTAAAGGAACTATGAAAACTTTCTCAATCAATAATCCTTTATATGCAATTGATGAATTTCTGGATTTGGTTAAAACTTGTTGAACGTTCGTGTATGAGTATATGCATATACGTGTATCTGTGTAAAAATTGATAGTGTATATATTTTGTAATTTTATATTCATGAGTAGTGTGTAAATTTTATTGTTATATTTATGAAAAGCGTCTCCATTGCATAATTTTTGTAAATGACCTATCTATATCTACTTGTGTATTGACGAACCTAACATATTTCATATGGCAGAAAACGTAATAAATGAATTGAATTAAATTGAACTGCTTTACCATCCAGCTTACTCACCAAATCTAGCCCCAGGAGACTTCGTTTCGTTCCCTATTCTGAAAATTGCGCTCGAAGATTTTCGTCAAATGAAGAGGCTCACCTTCGTGAACATCTATTTTGCAGAGGAAAACGCTGATTACTCTTTGGATAAGTTACAGAAATGGAAAAATCGCTGGGAGAAGTGTGTAGAGTTAAAAAAAAGACTGTTGAAAAATAAAAAAAATCTGAAAATAAAAAATCTGAAACAATGTTGGGTCGGAAACTTTTCAAACTACCCTCGTATTCATATTTTTTGCTATTTCTGCTGAAACACCGTGTACTTAATCTCTTGTCGTGACAAGAAAAGAAAATGCCTTCTTCCATTTTGTCTTGACTAGCCGAGAGAAAATGTCTCCCTCATTTGAATAAAAAATCAGTTTTCTTTGACGAGAAAAGTCAATCTTGTCAATCTTCTCTTAACTTCTCTTGACGAACGAAACTCAAAATTAGCAGTAGCATGCGAGCATAGTAATTATGATTATGAGTTTGCACAGATGTACAGATTTCCACCAAAACGAACAAAACCACAACAAAACAGTGTCGATTTCCGCAAAAATAAAACTTGAGTTGTCAAGACAAGAAGCATTCTAAAGACTTTGTCTCGCGGATACCTGTTTTTTGTCAACAATGAAGTGTCCTGTCAGCAGGCGACAATTCAAAGAGTATTTTAGCCTGTCTTTGTTAACTGACTTTGCTATGTGGAAACTGTCGGCGACATTAATAATTAATGAAGAAGACACAGTGAGAGGACTGGTCATGAGGGAATGTCCACAGGAAGGGGTCTTCTCATCCCTTCTTTGGAACATAGTTCTGGATACCCTGATTGATCACCTCAACAATAATGTATTATATACAATTGCATATGCAGATGACAGTAATCATGCAGATCGGCAAATTTGCGAACACACTGTGCGATAGAGCGCAGGATGGGCTCAAATGAATAGAAACATGGTGTAAGAAACACTCACTGTCGATCAAACCGAAGAAGACTGAGATGATCCTTTTTACCAGAAAAAAAGTTTATCGGGCTTAAAACCTCCCGAAATCTTCGAAAGCAAACTAGACTTATCTGAAGAGGTGATATACCTTGGTACTATCCTTGACAGGAAACTAACATGGAACTTTCATCTACAGAGTAGAGCAAAAATAGCATATGTGGCATATGAGCAATGTAGGGGGTCAGTGGGACGCGAATGGGGTCTTTCACCCCGTGTGATCACCTGGTTCTACACTGCAATGATAACACCTATGTTAATGTACGGAGTCATTGCATGGGAACCGAAAGTTTTACAAGCAACGACTATTCAAAAATTATATTAAATAAGCGATTGGCTTGTTTAAACATCACAGGAGCCATGAGAACCACACAAACCGCAGCAATGGAATTAATTACTAGTTTGACCCCTCTGAACTTGTACGTTAAGGAGGTTGCGTTAATGGCCAGTTACGAAGTAGGAATGGGTCAGTTGAGGCTAAGCCTATGGCAAGAAGCTCTTACTGCGCAACCTCTGCTGCAGGCAACCAGTGATGCAATTGAACCCAGGTTTGTGTTCAATAAATCCTACAAAATACAAATGAAACAGAAAACAGAGTCAGATGCTACAAATGCAATACGCATTACACAGACAGCTTAAAAACCAAAGAAGGCTCAGAATGTGGAGTGTACTCCAAATCACTAAGCCTAAGGATTAAGTGGGGAATGGGAAAAATACCAGCGTGGTTCAAACATAACTGGCTGGTATCTCAATCGCCACAAAATGAAATAACCATTAAACGAATTTCTGGCAAAAACATAACAATCTGCACGTATAGTAGACAAGCCCTTTTAGCCATGAACAGACAACGTGTCACCTCAGGGCTAATACTATCGTACCAACAAGATCTAGCTAAAGCCTTGGTAGATAATAACATTATCCGGAGGTGGGTTGAAGGGCACGGCAGGAGTAAAGGTAATCGCATTGCCGACTCTTCAGCCAAGGAAGCGACTGGTCTAAGGATTTTAGGGCCCAGTGGCACCTACGGTCTGCTAACTTCGACAATTGCGAAACTACCCAAACGTCACACCCATGATCAATCCCTAAAGAGATAGGATAAAATCAAATAATGCAATTTTACCAGGATCAACCTGGACGACGCTGGGAAGCTGGCGCTGAAGAAGTATCTGGCGATGACCAGGAAAAATCTACACTAAACAGTAAGATTTCTAACTGGCCAGTGTCAACTAAGAAAACACCCTCATATTATGGGACTCGTAGACAAGTCTCTAAGCAAGATATGTGAACAGGAAGATGATACTGTCAGGCATGTCGTATGCGAGTGTCCGGAGTTGTCGTCAATAAGAGAGTGTGTGTTCTGCGAGTCTTGGCCTACCCCTGGCGATATAAAGGAGATGTCTCCCAGTGACCTGTCCACCTTCCTGGAAAGGATAGGATGGACGATGACTTAGGAGGACAACTCCTTGGCAGGATGTACAATACGTCACATGTGGCCTAAGTGCTGTGGGCCTACACTCACCTTTGACGAAAGAAGTCAATCTTGTCTTGTCACGACTTCTCATAACTTCACTTGACGAACGAGACTCAAAATCAGCAATAACATGTGAGCATAGTAATTATGGGTAGGTATGTGTTTTCACAGATGTTCGCTAAGCGGTTGGCGAAATTATTACTTTATTTGAAGTGTTAATCTGTGGTTGTTATAAATTTCGTTTATCGGTACTAGACAGGATATTTTTGTTGATTTGTCGTATTGTTGAGATTCAATTTTCCTTTGTAGAACATGAGTGAAAAAAAACAACGAAAAGTTGAAGAATGCAGCAATGTATTTGCTGTTCATGTAGTGGAAACGATAGAAAACATTTTAGCAACGTAACACGCATCTAGGAATCATTTTTGTTTTTTTGTTGGAAGTCGAGTTTGTTGTTTTCGAAAATAAAACACGTTAGTTGTTTCTATAATCGAAACCAGTCGCAAGCGAGTATGTTTGGTGGAAACCAGTCATAACATTTTATATATCACAATGATGAATTCACCAGGTACAGAGGTACTCAGAGATTCAATTAATATTATTATAACGAGGCTTTGCTTGCGTTTTCAACTTGTTATCTCTCTGAAAATGCTCCACTCGAACCCGTTGCATTATATTCATTTGCTTATCTGTGATGCGACTTGTTCACTGATTGTAAATAACTTTCAATATCACTATTCTGGTATTAATATTTGTTATATCTCACTTGAGAAAAATAACTTTTTGAAAATTAATATTTATTGAACAGAGGAAACATATCTGTATCCCCAGAATTGAGTAGTAACAGTATAACAACTAGAATACAACTAACTTTATTACGCCACGCAGGA